>JAUTDX010003204.1:0-61416 GCA_030844895.1 Ambrosia x helenae | reverse complement strand
ACCATTTAAAACCTACTTTTACCTCTATAACCATAAACCATTTGAAACCTCCACATCACACCCCCATTATTACACACAAAAAATAAAAATAAAGAATTAATTTGAGTGGTGGTCCCCACTAAAAACCAAACCAGACTAGTTTGGAATAACAAACTGGACCACCAAAGTCCAACTCCTCTAATGCATGTTTGTCGATTTTGTTTTGGTTCGCTATTTTAGACCCATCCGATTAGAGTGCATTGTGGGTGCTCTCATGATCAAATTATGGTAGGCCGGATTTTTCGGTTTGATGAGGCGTGTATAGGGTGTGGCTTGTATTGTACTGATGAAAAAAATAAACTCTATTTCCAATAGCTGGTCACCTCTCTCCCATGAGAGTTAAAACCATGGACGAAAGGCGATCGTCTAGTTCCACTCAACACGATGGAATTTTCAAGTTCTATGTAGCAAATCTCCCTAAAGCATGCAGTGGATTGGACGTCGGAAAAGTACTCAATCAATATGGGAATGTGTTTAGGTTTTTCATTGAAAACAAGAAAGATAAGGTGGAAGGAGATTTGGTTTTGCTAGTTTTAAGTAGGTTTAAGATGTTCAAGCTCTGGAAAACAGAATGCAAGGAGTCAAGATGGGGAATAAGGTACTTCAGATTAATATCGCCAGGTTTGCGGAAGAGAATGGCATTCATGTTCCAAAGAAGTTTTCACGGGATGGGAATGCTTCTACAAAGGATAATTCCTTTAAGATAACCCTATCAATGGGGATAAATCCTTCAAGGATATACTATTGGGTAGATCCTCGGATGACTATGAAGAAGATGCAGTGATCAATTTGAAAGATGAGGGTTGTGCATTTGATGATTTATATGGGAAGGCATTGGTCATGAGAATGGAAAATCTGGATGCACTTAGATCGGTTAATGTAATGTTAAATAAGATTTCTTATGGACGAGGCCGAATTAGATACTTTGGGGGTCTCAATATCTTCGTGTCTTTCAAAGAAGAAGAGGTCGCAGAGCAGGTCCGGATGGCTACTTTGGAGTTGAAGAATCTTTCTATTTTGAAAGACTTATGTGGATTAAAGTTCAAGCCATACCTCTTCATCTTCTTAATTATGAAGTGGTGAACAAAGTGGTAGAGAATTTTGGTACTGTGCTGCATAAGGCTCACATAGATGAACTTAATGGGGATCTCTCCTATGAGTACGTTGGGGTGTTAGTCGGGAAGGAAAGTGTATTAATGATGACGTCACGTTCAAACGGAAAGGCAGGAAATACAGGGTCTGGGCGATGGAGGAGGTTGGAGATTGGGCACCGGAATTTCTGAAAATTCCAGCAGCTACGGAAGTCAACTCCACTTATCAAACTCTGATGGCCGGAATCGATCATTCGGTAACAAAGTTAATCGGGGAATGGACGTAGAAGATGGTGAGATTTTAGGAGAGGAGGTCAACAATTTTAATGCGGGGGGAAATTTTTCGGACAGAATTAATGATGTTACCGAATGTTTGTTGAACGTAAGTAGACAATATTCCGGTAATAAAAGCGGTCAAAGTTGTGGAAGTGGGAAGTCATATTAATCTAATTCAGGCAATAGGATTGCATTTTATATTGGGAATTCAAAGAAAAGGATAAGTCTAAAGTCCACATTTTAAACAAAGGTATGGGCTGAAACTTGAAAGGAGGCCCAACAAATAAGAAATATAGGCAAGTAAAAGTAAAGGAAATAAAGAAGTGGATCAGCCCAACTTTGAGATACAAAGAAATGAATGGAACGATGAGGATACTATTTCGAAGAAGGGAGTAGAAAATACATCTAATGGGAGGAAGTTGAGTAAAATTGATAGATTTCTTGTATGTTCTAATTTTTTTAAAAGGTGGACGAAGGCGACGCTAAGAGCCTTGCCTAGGGTGTATTCAGATCACTCACCGCTGTTATTATCGACCACAAGCTGCAATTATGGTGCAAAGCCTTTCAGTGGTTTAATTCTTGGGGAGAGAAAGAAGGTTGTGATGATGTGGTAAAGCGGGTATTAGAAGGCCGCGAGGGTCAAGTTCGCCTAATAGTAGACTCAATGCAAAGTTTAAAAGACTCTGGGATAACCATAGAGAGTGGAGGAACAGGTGGAACATCGTGGAAGAAGACAGATGGGTTACTTTAAAAGGGGACATAGAAAATTTAAAAGGGGATATGGTGGTGAGGGATTAGAAGAGAGCGAGTAGTGGTTTGGGAAGAATTTAAGAAAGAGTTGGAAGAGTTAGAAGATGCGAAGGTGAAGGATCGTAGACAAAAATTTAGGATTAATTGGGCTATGAACAAGGATGATAATACAACGTTCTTCCATGCTTTTATAAATGGTCAAAAGGCAAGTAATTCCATTTCGGGGCTATTGAGTAATGGTGTGTGGGTCACTAAACCAGTGTTGGTGAAGAAAGAAATCTTTCAGCACTTTGGAGATCATTCTAAAGAGCAATGGCAGAGAAGACCTACCCTACTTTGTGACAATTTTAAAAATTTTTCGATTGAAGTAGGGGAAAATCTGATCGAGGGATTTTGATAAAGATGAAATAAAAGCAGTAGTTTTTGCGTGGGAGTGATAAGGCCCTGAGCCTGACGGATTTAATTTTAATTTTGTGAAGAAGTATTGGGACTTGTTAGAGGATGATTTTGTTAATATTTTTTAATAATTTCTTTGACACATGTCGGTTTAGTAAAGGTTGCAGTTCGGCGTTTATTACTCTGATTCTTAAGGTCGATAATTATGTTTTGTTGAAGGACTATCAACCCATTACAGTCATTGGAATTATGAGTAAAGTGGTTTCTAAAGTGTTGGCGGAGGGGATTAAAAAAGTATTACCATCAGTTGTTTCAGATACACAATCGGCTAAAGAAGAAAAAGGAGAAAACTTTTATTCTTAAAATTGATTTTAAGAAAGCATATGACAATGTCCATTGGGCTTTTCTTTTATCTTTGATGGAGCAATGGATTTCCAGAGAAGTCAATTTTATGGATTCACGGCATCTTGATATCAGCTAGATCAACGTTGTTGGTCAACGGAGCACCAACTTTCGAGTTTAGTGCTCAAAAGGGGCTTAGACAAAGCGAACCTCTATCTCCATTTTATTTTTGGTGGTTATGGAAGCCTTATCTTGCATGATTGATAAGGCGTGCGCATTAGGGGTTTTTCAAGGAGTTGGAGGCCTTCATGAACAGCGGACGCTTTCTCATTTATTATTTGCGGATGATGCCATGATTTTAGGAAAAGAGAATTGATGGTAATGTGAATACATTGGCTATGATTTTTAGATGTTTCCATGTTTGCTCGGGGCTAAAAAATAATTTGTCAAAGTCTAATTTCTTTGGAATTGGACAATCTCAATATGAGTCGTTGTTGTCATTGGAGGAAAATCATCGAGATCTTTGAAGCTAGACTTTCGGATTGAGGCTAGGACGTTATCTATAGGTGGAAGATTGACACTTATTAAGTCAGTACTTTCTAGCTACCTATTTATTATATCTCACTTTATAAGGCTCTTGTGGCTCTTGTCTCTTCTCTGGAAAAAATATGAGACGATTTCTTTGGTCGTGATTCGGTACTAAATAGTTCATTGGGTCGGGTGGGATCGAGTTACTATGGAAAAAAAGAAAGGTGGTCTGGTGTTCCTAATCTCAGAAGAGTGAATAAGCTTTACTATTCAAATGGGGTGCACGCTTTCGATCAAACTCAGAAGATGTATGGAAAAGGTTATCAAATTTCGCCATAAAAAATCGTATTCAATATTTTTTTTATCACCCAT
The DNA here is from genome assembly GCA_030844895.1 of Ambrosia x helenae. Taxonomy (NCBI): domain Eukaryota; kingdom Viridiplantae; phylum Streptophyta; class Magnoliopsida; order Asterales; family Asteraceae; genus Ambrosia; species Ambrosia x helenae. The sequence goes on along the minus strand of JAUTDX010003204.1, from coordinate 57,622 downwards.
TGAATAAGCAGGTAAAAGGGTGTTGGAGGGATAATGTTAAAATCAATGATGAAGTTCTGAGTTATAACATGCCACTATATACTTATTTTAGAGCGGACGGCTCTAGCGTTCGTTTTTGGCACAATATATGGCTTAGAGATTCCCATTATTTTCCAAGTTTCCGTGATGTACAGTTAGAAGTGAAGAAGTCTTGTTGGATTGTAGATCGGATTGGCATTACAGGGGCGAATTTGGAGCTTTTTAGAGAGTTTTTCCCTGGACCGTTGAAGGAACAAGCTGACCGAGAGTTGACAGACATGTATAGTATGCTGCAGGGTTTGCGCAGGGTATTTTGGTCAGACATTTGGTATTGGCTGGACAAGAACTTATCTCAGTGCACTGTAAAAGAAGTCAACAGACTGCTGAACATTAACAATGAATCAGTAGGTGCAGTAGCGAATACTTTTGTGTTCCATTGGACGTCCTGGGTACCACTTAAAGGGAATATTTTAGCATGGAAATCGATATGGGTCACATCCCTACAAAGACGTAATTGGGTAAAAGGAACGTACAGATTCAAAACATGAATTGTGAGTTATGCGATTGAGGTTAGAAACTCCGGAACACTTATTTTCTAGCTATAGATAAGCTCAAGAGGTGTGGGCAAAAGTTTGCGCGTGGTGTGGAATTCGGCCTATCATTATTTTTAGCGTCATTGATTTGGTGGAAATCGGCAAAGAGATGAAGTGGAATAAAATGAAGAAACAGATAATTCAAGCTATCTTCATAGTTACATGTTGGTGCATTTGGGAGGCGAGGAACAATAAGATACTTAGAAGCAAAAGCTCTTCCGACAATACGTTTTCTCAATGTTAAAATGGTTTCATTTTTTGGTTAAAACATAGGTCAATGTATATGTCTCTTGTATTGAAGAATGGGTTAAGACCCCCGTGTACATGTTGTAATTTTGTTCGAAGCCCTCGTTTATGGGTCGGCCGCTTTTTGAATGAAAGTTAATTTTAAAAAGAATATATCAAAAGTCTTGCTGCTTTTTCTATAAAATATCCGATGCCCCTAATTCGGCCATGTTTATCAAGAGCTAGTTAAAATAAACGTGTGTAATATTTTAATAAATTGTGTAATATTTTAATAAAATGTGTAATATTTCCATAAACGTGTCTGTTATTTATTATTAGATTAATACTCTGGGAGCGTCTAGGGGTTGAGAAATTAATATGACACATCAATTTTACATATGAAATAGTACATAAACTAAAACAATTAACAATGTATCTCCAATATTAATGTCTAACTTAAACAATATAATTCTAATGTTAACATATAACCTAAAACAGTGTATAACTCTAATATTAATAACTAACCTAAAACAATGTACAACTCCAATGCTAACACCTAATCTAAAACAATGTATAACTCCAATGTAACTCAAATATTAACACCTATCCTAAAGGCTAAAAAAATGTACAACTCTAACATAATAATATTGATATCTAACCTAAAACAATGTATAAATCTAGTAACATATTTTGCTCTGGTTGAAAATAGAATTCAAATTTACTAGTTTGAACATAATTAGTAACTTGTCTATACATGATTAATGAATTATCTGAACATAGGGTTGGCAATTCAGACACGAACATGATACCTGATACCTGATACGAACCTACACGATTTTAACAGGTTTCGTGTTTGGCCTTAACATATTCCCCTGTCTATAATAGCTCGACACGTTAAGACCTGTTTATTTTCGTTTCGTGTTCGTGTTACCTGTTTCGTGTTCGTGTCTTATCGTGTTCGTGTTTATACACATGTTCGTGTTTGAAAAAATGACACGATTAATTTCGTGTCGTGTTCGTGTTTACAGGTTTCGTGATCGTGTCTAACAGTTCTTGTAACGTGTTATGCCAGCCCTACTGAACACGTGTTTTTTTTCCTGTGTGAACAAAACCCCACAAAAAATAGTCGTTTTTTTTCTCCGTTTTTTATATAGCACTATGGTACTCGTTGGAAAGATAATAAAGCGCTCGTTAATTTGGTGTAATTTTTTTCTTTAAAAATCTCGTAGATAAAAGATATTAACGTTTAAAAATTATGGAGGAAACATGAGAGAGAGAATTCTAATTTTGTTTTTAAAACTTTTTTTTCCTAAAATATCTTAGAGTATGTTTGGCAAAACTACCTGGTGGCTAGTAGTTCGAGCTTTTTAAATATATTTTGTTGTTTGACAGAGTAGCTGGAGCTTTTAATAGAATGTATAAAATGACCAAAATGAGTATAATTAAAAGCTTGTAAGGAATGTTTTTATTTTATTTTTAAAATAGAATTGGTATTTGTGTCATTTGCTCAATAAAGTTTGTAGCTAGTAGGAGTTTTTTTTAAACGCTAATACCGGTAGCTTTTCATAATAAAGCTTTTTTCTCCTAACTAAAAGCTTCCAGCTCCTTCAACAAAAACAAGGCTTTTTATTGAGTATGAGTTTTTTTCTAAAAAACTTGAAGCTTAAAACTCATAAAAACTCTTAAAAGCTCCTTGCCAAACATACCTTTAATGTCACATGACATCCTACATGACACTCTCAAAAAAGAGAAAGATTATATAATTGACGTGTAGGATTTAGCCCTTTGAAATATGTATATATAATAATATATAAGATTTGAATGTGTGTAATAATTTAATAAAATGTGTAATATTTTCTACCGATGTGTGTAGTATTTTAATAAAACGTGTAGTGTGTTCCGTGAATGTGTGTGCAACCCTCATTTTTTTTTACTTCACTAATTTATATCAACTCTCTACTACCTCATCACCTTATTAAAACACAATTTTTAAAGCAATACTCTATTGATTCTTTTATTTATTTTCATTTAAATACATATCTAAATTTTTTTAAGCGGTTTAAATATTTTACATCCGTTTTAACCACCAAACACGGTCAAATAAAATTAAATGCATTAAAAACGTTCTCAACAAACGGTCAGTAAATTAAATTATGCATGCAACCGTCCCACCTAAAACAGTCAGTAATTTAATTTTAACATTGAAACCGTTTAAGAAATGTGTATATAAACACACCACATCCACGGTTAAAACCCACACTCTTCAAACACAAACATGACGCGCTGGAACGAGCAAGAAGAAATTGCTTTGGTGGTGTGCTTCCAAGATGCATAAAACGATCCTACTCTACAACGCCAACGCTCGAGGGGAGGGGCTCCAGTTCGCACCCTGAGGGGTTCTAGAAGATGTATTGGCCGACTTCAACCAACAAGTCGGCATAAACGACCCGCACCATCGAGAGCCTCCAGCGGAAATGGACCGATCTAAACAATAAAAGTGATCGGTGGATCACCCGCTACGACCGCACCTTGAAGGAGCATCCGGACATCGATCCGGAGTTGGCTATCGAGTTCACGCAGGTAGACTATGCGGCTCGATACGGCAACAATTTCGATCAGGTCGAGGCATGGCAATTGTTGCGCTAGCTTTAAGCTTTTTTATTTATGTTTTAATTTATTTTATTTTATGTTTAATATTAATGAATTTATGTTTTATGTTTTTCTTTATGTTTCTTATTTAATTATGTTTTAATTTAATTGAAACGGTACCATAAATAACTCGGTTTAAATAATAAAAAAAATTATATTAAATCACATTAAAAAAACACGGTATAGAATCCGTGAGATATCAAACGGAAACAGTCCACGGGACCCTACCAGCACTACCGGCGATGATGTTAACGTGCTGGTAGTGAGATACCCTTGACCAAATCTAATGGTGCCCCGTCCCCACAATATTTAACAAAAAGTGTAATATGTTCCAGAAACTAACTCGAAACAGCAAAGACTCGATTTGAGGTTAAAACTGTAGAAAACCTACTATAAAAATGAAATATAGTCATAAAAAGTGTTTTTTATCAACTCACAATATGTATTACGAGAACGTGTGCCTACCAAGGGTACCGTTGCAATCACAATCTATGTGTTTAACTATTCGATTTTTCCTGTGGTTTGTGGTAGACTTTCGGTCATTATTGGTCCAGCTCATTACAATACCGGGTGCTTGGCGTATCAATCAGGTGCTTGGCGTATCAATCAATACGTCTTTTACATAGAATGAAAATCATAAAAATTAAAAAATACTCGTTCCGGTACCAATTTTGTTAGTCTGTATCAGTTCGTTTCGTTATGGTACCGATATCGTACAAACAATCAACACCTTACGATACATAAAAAAAAATTCTTGGAAATATAACTGTGTTTTCAATGAAGTAAAAACGAATGTTGTACCTATACCAATATTGTTTGGTCGGTATATGTTTGGTGTGTGACAATAAAAAATCAACTATATTTGACCTGTTAGAATAAAATTCTTATCTAATCCTACATAATAATAATCAAATGATGACATTATATTTGGAATTTTATAAAAAAAAAACGAAATGCGTAATCAATGCCATTTTATGAAAAAAGTAAAATAAAAACTAAATTGATGTTATAAGGTATCAGTACCGACGTTCAGCTTGATCGATCATAATTTAGATTCAAACTATATAAACCCAAACTCCTATATTTTTTGTATGATTTACACTGGTGTAATTATTTACACTAGTGTTTACTCACATCTATATAACCAAACATCTATAAATTTTGTATGATTTACACTGGTGTAATTATTTACACTAGTGTTTACTCACATCTATAGACCAACATCTACAATTTTTGTTATATCATTCCTATTACGATGGTGTAAAATAACCACCAATGTTTACTTACATCAAACTACACCATTGTAAAAAAAAAACCCCACAACATCAACAAAAAATGTATTGCATCATTTGTATTATATCATCGTAAAAAACATCTATAAAAAAACTAAAAATATGTATTACACCAGTGTTTACTTACATTATATAAAAAAAAACCCATCATCATCATCATCTTCACAGCATCATCATCTCCTTAAACCAAAAACATCATCTTTGCACAAAAATCCCACTGTCACCAAAAACATTATCTTCACTGTTAAAAAACTTATAATAATAATATTAATAACATTTTCTGATCCATGATGTGAAACAATAATGCAACTGAAATGGACCCGTGAAATTTTAAGACCAAACAGAGAAGCTAGAAATCAGAGCCACACACACATTTCACATATACTTTTAGAGTATAGGGAGTGGAGGGGGGAAAGAAGAGGTAAAGCGTCATGTAGCACTTGTAGGACCCATGCAGGTGAGGGGGGGGAGATTGTGCGGAGGGGAAGGGGGGAAGTGACATGTGGAATTTTATTTTTTATTTTCATTATAAAAAAACTTTAATAAATTAATAAACATAATAATAATAATAAAAGTTTAAACTGAAAATTTATTAAATTAATAAAAAATAATAAAAAAAGTATTTAATATTAAAAAATAATATTTACTAAAAAAAACAAAAAAAAAATATATATTCAAGACATTACGGTTGTTCGTTTAGCTAATTAGGTTGTACACGTCCAAGACATTGTGCCAAAAGTCCTCCCTATTGTTTGGCGGGTTCTCCGTAGTGTTGATCCACGCCGTCACCAAATAGAGTTGATCCTGATTATTCCACCCTGCCATGCTTTTGGTTTGTATTTAGGTTGGTGTTTGGGTTTGTGATTTATGTGTTTGTGTTATATATATATATATATATAATATATATATATATATATATATATATAATATATATATATGTTTGTTAAAAAATAACAAAAAAAATCTTGCCTTTTAACGGTCAAAATTTTAAGTCTTTTTTTTTAGCAACGGTTAAAAAAACATTGTCCCAATGAAAGCATGCCACGTCCTTAAACCAAAAATATCATCTTTACACAAAAATCCCACTGTCATCAAAAATATTATCTTCACTGTTAAAAAACTTATAATAATAATATTAATAACATTTTCTGATCCATGATGTGAAACAATAATGCAACTAAAATGGACCCGTGAAATTTTAAGACCAAACAGAGAAGCTAGAAATCAGAGCCACACACACATTTCACAAATACTTTTAGACTATAGGGAGTGGAGGGAGGAAAGAGGGGGTAAAGCGCCATGTGGCACTTGTGGAACACATGCGGGGGGGGGGGGGGGGATTGTGCGGAGTGGATGGGGGGAAGTGACATGTGGAATTTCTTTTTTTTTATTTTCTTTATAAAAAAACTTAATAAATTACTAAACATAATAATAATAATAAAAATTTAAACTGAAAATTTATTAAATTAATAAAATAATAATAAAAAATACTTAATATTAAAAAATAATATTTATTAAAAAAAAATATATTCAAGACATTACGGTTGTTCGTTTGCCTAATTAGGTTGTACTCGTCCAAAGACATTGTGCCAAAAGTCCTCCCTATTGTTTGGCGGGTTCTCCGTAGTGTTGATCCACGCCGTCACCAAATAGAGTTGATCCTGATTAGTCCACCCTGCTATGTTTTTGGTTTGTATTTGGGTTGGTGTTTGAGTTTGTGATTTATGTGTTTGTGTTGTGTATGTATGTATGTATATATATATGTATATATATGTATATATATATATAGGTGAAGTATAAAATGAAAACCCTCTTGAGTTGAGAAAACCTTGGAAACCCATGTAAAAAATCAATTTTTTTTTTGAAAAAAATAACCAATATAAAATACATGTTTTTAAGTGTTTTGGGCCAAAAAAATAAAAAAAGCGCCGAAGGGATTTTTTTTAAAAAAATAAACAAAGCTGCAAAAACACATGTTTACAACAGCTTTGTTTATGTAAAAAGCTGAAAACATAAGTAAAAAGCGCAACTTTGTTTATTTTTTTAAAAAAAATCCCTTTGGCGCTTTTTATATTTTTTTGGCCCAAAATGCTTAAAAACATGTATTTTACATTGGTTATTTTTTTCAAAAAAATAAATTGATTTTTTACATGGGTTTCCAAGGTTTTCTCAACTCAAGAGGGTTTTCAATTTATCCTTCCCCTATATATATATATATATATATATATATATATATATATATATATATGAGTTTGTTAAAAAAATAACAAACAAATCTTGCCTCCCAACGGTCAAAATTTTAAGTTTTTTTAGCAACGGTTAAAAAAAATTGGCCCAATCAAAGCATGCCACGTGCCTTCCTCCCCTCCCCCCACACCCGGCTTACTTTCCCCGCCCTCCCCTTCCCCGCCCCCTTCCACGCCACCACGGGGCGGTGTTCCCGCCCATGGACTCCTCTCCCGTCCCACTCCCTCTACTCTATAGTTTGAATCTAAAAATCACATGTACAAAATGAATCTAAATGGTGCAGTGCCACTCATTCTTGTTGCAGCCTTACCCTGAAACAAAACAAAAGGGACCCATAGTAATAGTAATAGTAACAGTAACAGTAACAGTAACAGTAACAGTAACAGTAACAGTGACAGTGACAGTGACAGTGACAGTGACAGTGATAGTCATAGTCATAGTCATAGTCATAGTCATAGTCATAGTCATAGTCATAGTCATCATAAAGACGTCATGATTTGAGAGAAAAACCCTTGATCAGACAGTCAGTCAGTCGTCTCCTCCAACTCTGCTGCACCCCTAGACAGACAAAAACCACCCCCATCGTCGCCTTCACCCCCTGCCACCACACCCATTGGAACCGTCGAACATCGCCTCCCCACGGCCATGAACCGTCATCCCCAACCACCCACCCACCGGAACCGTCGCCTCCCCGTCACCATGAACCCCCCCGTCACAATCACCATCGAACCCCCCCCCCCCCTCACTGTCGCCTCCCCGTCACCGTGTGTGTGTGTTTGTGTTAAGAATGATTTAAAAAAAGACAGATCCGTGAATGACAGAGATAGAGGAGTGTGTGTGTGTGTGTTCAGGTAGAGAGACAGAGAACGACAGAGATAGAGGAGAGAGAGTATGTGTGTGTTAAGATAGAGAGACAGAGAACGAGAGAGATAGAGGAAGAGAGAGAGAGAGAGTGAATGATTTAAGAGAGAGAGTGTGTGTGAATGATTTAAAAGGAGAGAGAGAAAGATATTGTTATTTATTTTATTTAAATGGGAGTAATCATTCAGGTTTGAAAATTACTAAAATACCCATAAATAGTAGTATACAATGACTTTCTTACCCTTCATTAAAATAATACAAAAAATTACAAAAATGTATATGTGTCTCTTGGTTATTGGTCTAATTGAGTTCTCTAGTTCTCACAACTCAGGTGAGTTCTCATATGATCCAGATTATATATATATATATATATATATATATATATATATTATATATATATAATATATATATATAGGGGAAGTATAACTAGGAAACCCCAATGAGTTAAAGAAACTTTGAAAACCCAATACATGACCTATATTGTTCCACATCTTTCATCTTCCTCTCTCTTTGAAGGGTATTTTGGACCATGTAATCCTTTTTGTTGCTGTCTTTGTAAAGTACTGACACATCTTTTCCTTTCCAAATTTCTCTTACCAACTACTCTCTCTCTCTCTCTCTCTCTCTCTCTCTTCAATTCACTTTTACACCCAAGTCTCTCTCTCCTGCTCTTTTCTATTTCATTTTTCACCAAGTCCACCCAAACATCTGTGATCCATTACAATTTTCAACTGAACGATGATGTAACCAGATATGTTAAACAAATTGTAAAACATAATTTGTAATTAATATCTAACGAAATGAGTATTTTCAAATTCAGAATTACAAACAGTCGACGCAGCACTAAAAGTCTTTGATGGCCACTGTGGAGATGAAGGATCTAGATGAAAAACATAACATAAATCTACACATTATTCTTTTTATATTAGTTAAACAAATAAAAATATTGTTCTTACAAATGATTTGAAGTCTTAAAAAATTATTACTATTACAAACCTATTCTAGTATTACCATTATACATAGTAATTAGTTTCAACGTCCTAATAATAAAGTTTCATATACAAACCTATTCTAAGTTAAAATTAATAAAATATTTTATGACTTGTGACAACAGATGTTGACAAACAACTGTGAAACATTACAATTATCCACTAAAGAATAATATAACCACATTTTTAAACAGACTTTGTAACGAATATCTAGGAGACTTTCTTCCCATGCAGTCCAGGTCTACCATCCCTGAGGCAACCCCAGCAGTGAGGATTGTAAGTCCCGATAATCTAGATCTTTAAGTGCAAATGATTGTTATCACTCACAAACACCTATTAATTAGGTGTTTTGGGTGAAAAATCTATATAAAACCGAAAGACACTAGATGAACAATGAAGAACCGACACACAAGATAATCAAATAGAGATTTCCATTAAAGATATTACGTTAAATACACCATGGAATAGCAAATACACACCAAATATAACTTGTGCTTTCATGACCACCAAAACCCTAGTATAATGATCTGCACCGGCCTACTATTCTATTTATAGGGAAAACTGATGGGCTGGCGTATTTAACTTAAATACGCCAGGCCCAACATTAAATACGCAGACATCACTTCAAACCCTAGATACTTAAGCTTAATTACAATACTAGTCCCTTGACTAGTAAACCTTTTTATAAACACCCAAAAACTTGTAATACTTGTAACTGTGGTCTCAAACTAACCCAACAATACTCCCCCTAGACCACAGCTACCAGTTCTTCATCATTCAGCTTCAAATCGAGATTTCACTCGATTCATCCACTTCTGCTTCCTTCTCCTTCACTGGTTGTTCTGGAACGATTACCTCTGGAGCTTCAGTAGATTCTGGCTGCTTTTCTTTGTCAGCTGCTTCTTTGTCGACAGCTTCTTTGTCAGCAGCTTCTTTGTCAACCTTCTCTCTTTCTATGCTTGCTACCTCAGCTTCAGCACGTTCCTTGTCTTTCTCTGATTCGTTAATTTTGTTCACAATCTCTAACATCTCAAGTTTCATTTTCTTTGCTCGGTCAACAGCTCGTTGAAACAACATGCCTTCTTCAATCAACGCTTGACCAGCTCTAACTCTTATCTTGTTCGCGAAAAGCTGCATTAAGTCTGATAAGTTGAACATGAAGATATCCACCGGATCAAATAACCTCATCATCTCATCACTAGCTTTGTTCTTTATCACTGCTTCACCAGTTAAGCTATCATAAAACCATTTGTCCATGTCCTTCAGCATCACTGGAAGCTCTCCTGGTATTGGAACTCTGGTTACAACTTTCGGTGGAACCACCACATATGTGATCCTCCCTCGGCTGGTAAAGCGATCAATCGTTGTCTTGGACACCCTTTGTCTTGGTTTCTGTGGTTTCAACACGGTGAAATTTCTTTCACACTCTATTTGAATAAGTCTTGCAAGATTGCTTCCAGCTGAGCTGTGGCTTGGGTTGAGAATATCTAGCCTTCCAAGTTCTTTGATATCCCAACGTGAAAGAGATTGTAAGTCATGCTCATTCTTGAAGCGTTGGATGACTCCCCCTCTTTGCTTGATAATGCAAGCTTTTCAAACCGTCATACTTCCAAGAGATAATCTTTTCTCAGTGAGCTTCCTTGTCATACTGAATGTTTTGGTGAAGAGTGGGTAGTGTAACCTCCTTTCTTTTGAGCCAGCTCGGTCTCTGAGGACTTATCTTGTAACCTTCAGTTGATTCATATACTGTCTCCTCTTCCTCTCCAACCTCAATAAATGTCTCAGGCATTTCATCCTCACTAACTTCTTCAACATCACTTTCAGCAGCGATTCTTTCTCTCTCATTTTCCTCTTTCATAAACTTCCCGAAATCAAATAATTCTTCAAACGAGACTTTCGGTTCAAAGTTTTGATGTTTCTGCAGTTCTTGAATCATCTTGAATATCTTCATCTGAATGTTAGTCTGAAACTTGATCAGGTTCCTTTGATCTTTCCCAGTTTTCTCCAGCTTTTTGTTCTTATGCTTCATCTTTTTCAGCTTTTCTTCAGCTCTAGAGTCTTATCAACAGAATTCTTCAATGTATAGATCTCTTTTATGGACGGTCATGGTTGGTCTGGCTCAGCAAATATGGATGCAACGAACTCAGCGGCTTCTGTCTTCTTCTGTTTCTACAATGGGAGTTTCAGCTTCAGTCATTCTAGCTCTTCTCCTTCTTTTCTCAGCTTTCTGCGATCTGATGCAAATCACGAGCATGTTGTAACTGTTCTTCAGATAATGAGCCCCTTCTTTCAGCCAAGAATCCTGTCTTTTTTTTCTTGGAGGCTTTTGAGGGACCCTCTTCCACTGCATGCTTCTTTTCTCTAGCCTTTTGCTGAGCCCGTTCTTCAGCTGTTTGTGGAGTGGAAGTAGGAGCTGCTGCAGCGGTAGCTTGACGACTGGCTTGTTCTGCTGCCTGTCTTCTTTATTGGATCCTCTTATACATATCAACAATGGTGGGATATCGCTGAGCTGTATACATGCATTCCAACATAGGAACCCAGTCGGGTGTGGTGCACTCAAAAAATACTCTGCTTGTAGCAACGACAAAGTTGAACGTTTTCCATCTTTTAGCAGATTCTCTTGCAGTGAGTTAATCATCATCTGAATAAATCTTGGATACATTACCCACTTTGACTTTGTAGCTTGAGCATCTGCAACCATGTAGTCAAATATCATTCCTGATAAGTTAAAAGGCTCATTCTTGCAGACCTTCATCATAACACTCGACCACTCCATATTCAAAGCATCATAACCTCCTTTTCTGTGGGATATGAACATAATAAAAGCATGACAGATTAGCCTCCAATCTCTAGTCAACAGGCCTTTCTTTATCTCGTTTCTAGAGGAGAAGTCTCCCTCATACCCAACCTTCTTGTACTCTCTTAGAATTTCTTGTTTCCCCATGTGTTTGTATTCTCCTGGTTGATCCCTGAATCTTAGGACACTTCTCACAGTTTCTTCAGCGATGATCATGGGCTTATTGTGAATAGTAGCATTGATCCTTTTGACATTGTTGACGACCTCGTATCTTCCCGATCTCCATAAGTCTTCAAGATGGTCTATGTATACAGGCATTGTGTTTGATTGCATAGCCAACTCTGCTGCGACGAAACCATGCTACAACATCCCTGAACTTGGTATCCTTTGTTTTCAAGCTGATCGACTGGTTGTGTTTTCTCACACTATCCCATGGAAGACTCATCTTTTCCTGATCATGTTAACGAAAAGCAAGTTAGTGATCTGAGACGACAAGTAAGATCGGATACTGACAACTTTGGCATAGACGGACGATGGACTTAGACGAGTTTAAACGAGTTCAGGATTATCTACATGTGTGATATATGAAAACGTTTAATTTTATATAGATTTAAGTAATATTTTTACACATTTTTACTTTTCTTAATTATTTTTATATGTCGTAATTTAATTTAATATATACATATATATGATCTAAGTGATATATTAGTCCAAGTACGCAGGCAAATAGTCGTTAAGTACACCGTCCATTTTGTCCAAGATCATCAAGTACGCGGGTCAAGTTGTCAAGTACGCCAGCCCATTTAGATCAAAATCCTTAAGTATGCATGAGACATGACTCGGACAAAGTCACCCTAGGCTGAGTACGTTGGACTTGTAGTCCAACTAGCCAGCGTATTTGACAAATACGTTGGCACTTAAACTCCCGTTTAAGATTTTAAGTAAGCAACTTAGGGTTTCTGATTCAAGATAATCAACCAAGAAACAAATACACAGCCCCAAGAAATAAATACGCAGAGACGTATTTAAATCCTATAACATAAACCCTAGATAATCTTCGCTTAAGCTTCGTAAATCCTGTAAAACAACAATGAATCAGTTGATTTCAACATATACCTTAAAACAAAGCTTAATAACAAGATTAGAAGCACAGATGAAGATCAAACGGGTGTTAAAGGGCGATTAAAATGAGGTTTTTGAAGGTTTATGGTGTTGATGACTGTTGATGACGGTGATGATTTAGGATGATGATGAAGATTAGGGTTTTGAAAAATAACTGTTGTAAAAACATGTTTTACTGTGGTATTTTTACACAAGAACTTTTGGCCTGCGTACTTGAGATAAGTACGCTAGGCCCAATGTTAAATACACAGAGCCCAAAGTAACAATGTTTAACAAATTCAAGATAATTAAGGGTTAACCGTTTCTCACTTTTGCACACAAGATCATACTAACCATACCTGTCAAATCACACTTCACCTTTCCGTAGGATAGCTGCAGCTCAAGAAAAATTGTCGGTATGTTTATGCACTTAAGTCCATGTTTCTCTTCTTTCAACATGCGTTCAGTGATGGTATTATCATGTTTTTGGTAATATTGATGAAAATTCGTGGACCCCACTCGTGCTAGGTGTAAATGATCAGATTTGTAAAATCAACACATATATCACACAAGTATAAGCAATCTAGGTGCAGAAACCCTAGATCACATGCAAAATGATAATAATCAGATCAGAACACGATAATATCCATTTTCAAGTTGTTTTTCATTACTAATCAATGATAAAATCTTACAAAGGAAAGATTACTATGAAAAACCTAATCACAGAACCTTCTAGAACCTCTTTGGAAAACACACACTAACACACACACAAATGACCAAAAATTCTAACAGCTAAACACATCAAACATATATATAGAAGTCTTCATTCGACCCTTGCAGAGATCGAATGAGTCCCTTCGACTGTTACCAGGTTCGAGCCAACATAAACAAAACTTCCTGATTAACTTTATACTCCATCCGACCTCATTGATCTTCATTCGACCCTACGATTGGTCGAATGGACTTCAAAAACTTCAATTCTTCAGTGTTATTCGCCAAAACTCGATTAATCCAAAGCGATAGCCACACAAATGCATCTACAAACTCCCCCTTGGCTATTGATTGGATTGTTGTTCTTGATACTCCAATGTCTTGTTTATCAACTTGATCTTCAAAGACTCCTTTTGTTTTGCGCTCATTTCTGGTTCAGCTTTTCGCTTGAGCAAACTTTTCTTTGGTTCTTCTCTAATCTTTAAAGTCTTTCCCAACAACTTATTGTAATCACTCCCAGAATTCACATCCCATGCAAAATAGAAACATGTAACTTTTTAATATCTCCATGCTTGCTCCAAATCTTCAACATCAAAGTGAATCGGATTGAAATACAACGTATCGATGTCTTCTTTTGAACAATTAATTAACCACATTGGATCAAACACGCGTATTTTATTGCACATAAGCTTGGGATTCTTATCATGCAGCACGATCACAGCTTCAACAATTTTCCAATCATAGTAACAAAATGCGAAATCTTTACTGAAATGCTGCTGTATCGACATCAATGGTATTCTTTTCATCACCACAGGAGGCTTATACTTCAAAGTAACCTTCTTTAAACCAGTATTGGGATCAAGTTCTTTATGTACAATCCGTTTAGGATATTGTGGCCTAAACATGTCCCAATTTGTCTGACTTTCACGTGTCATCTTGTCAGCAAACCATCCAACAGCTGTATTGTTAACAGAAGCACCATTCATTGTATATCTACAAATATCCCTCACAGCCCAATACGGTAATGTTTTGATATCATGGAATCTGTAGAAATACATAATTCATTTCTCCCATTTTATACCAATACACCGTAGTTGTGGAAAATATTTCTGTCCTAACGCTCTACCTTTAAAGACTTGGTTGTGATACTTGTATAATGCTCCATGTACTTCTGAAACTGGTTTGTTTGCCTCTTTTTCTTTCACCTTCTCAACAAATCTTTCAACTCATCAGACTGCTTGAAAGTTTTGTCTTTTCCCGCATCCTTTCCAAACACTTCATCAATTATCTTTTTGCCTTTCATTTCAGCTAACTTCTCAGCTTCATTAAGTGTTTGTTCATTAATTTCAGGAATACGAACATTCTCTTTCATCGGATAATATTCAGGATACTCTTCATGTGAAATGTCTTTAATTTCCACTTCTTCATAATATGGAGCATCTTGATCATCAGAATGCTTTCCTGCTTCAGTAACTGGAATGTTAGGAATCTCTTTCTCTTGCATAATCTCTTCAAGAGACTTCCCAACCTGCTTAGCAAGACCTTCTAATATCTCTTTTGTCATTGCTGCAGATACTTCCCCATCTTCTAATTTAGGATCTTGATATTCAATCAAGTACCTCATATCATCATTTTCAAAAATCTCAAGGAATCTTCCAGTCAACTCAATAGTCCAATAATTTCTTTCCAACATCTGTTTATACCGTTTTTTATCTTCATCTGATAAAGCACGAATCTTTTTAGTCCAAAATATACTTTGATCTTCATCAACAGTTTCACCTGAATTCTTCTTGGAACCAGATTCGCCTTTGTCACCTTTCTCAGACTTTCTCTTCTCAAATGTGAATTGTTCAACATCATCATCACCATCATCCGAGTCTTTAGAACTGGATTATTTGTCTTTGTTCGCATTCTCACCTCCTGATCCATCATCATCATCAGAACTATCATCCTCATCATCATCTTCACCTTCTTCATCAGAACCACTATAATCCACTTGTTCTTCTTCTTTTTCCTTATCTTCCTCCATAGTTCCCTTCAGCTGTGGTGCTTTAGAATATAGCTCATCAATCAACTTTCTCAGATCTATGTTTCCTGCTTCAACCAAAGTAATTCTCTTTGTGTTTCTTTTGTTAGAAGTCTTTAACTGTCTGTTTTCACTTTCAAGTGTCTTAATCTTTGCTTCTAACTCATCCTGACGTTCTTTAGAAGACAACACAATCTTTAATATATGATTCTCATTTTCTTTCATTTGTCTAATTTCAACTTGTTGTTGATTGAATGCCTTCATAACATTTACAATCTATCTATTTACAACTTCCACTACGTCACTTGAAACTGTAGCTTGAGGAGTAGAACTGGATTCTGTACTTGGTTTTGCACTCTTTTTCTTCATACTCTCCAAGACATTTTTCAGTGTTACTGGTATGTTTTCTGGATTCAACTGAGATGCAGGATCAGTAGTCACAACTTCTTATACCACCTTCTTTTTCTTTACAACTGGAGATGTTGCTGGTGATGTGTCTTTAGAGCTTCCAACTGCTGGTACTTTCTTTCCTTTTATCAGCAAATCAATCTCTCTATTCCTTCTCTTCATTGGAGGTTCCTTCTTAGACATAGACTTTACTCTTCCACGCTTTACACTTGCTTCTGGAATAGGAGAACCTTGAACATCTGCATCAAGTTCTAAGATTAACTCCTGATTCTCTTCTGTAACCTCCTTCTGTCTCTGTTGTTCAAAAATCTTCTCTAACGCTTCAGGAGTACTCATCTCAGTGGCCTTGGGATCAGTATCCTTCAACGTTTGAGTCTGAGAACCCCTCTCTTCATCTTCTTCAGTTTCTTCCGAATCTTCATCAACTAACAAAGTATTTTTTTTTCTTAGACAC
This sequence comes from Ambrosia x helenae, assembly GCA_030844895.1. Taxonomy (NCBI): domain Eukaryota; kingdom Viridiplantae; phylum Streptophyta; class Magnoliopsida; order Asterales; family Asteraceae; genus Ambrosia; species Ambrosia x helenae. The sequence goes on along the minus strand of JAUTDX010003204.1, from coordinate 41,251 downwards.
CTTCTTTGTCTTTGCTTCTTTCTCAATCACCTTCTGTTTGCCTTTACCTTTTGATTTAGCTCCTTTGTTGATTACTTGACGTTTCCTTTTTGCATCTTTATCAACTGGAAACAATGGACTATCAAAATATGAATTACTATCATCATGCCTCACTTTATCCTGTCCTGGATCTTTATAAGCAACCGAACTCAAATGCCCAAACAAACGCTTATGAGGTGGTTTCTAGGCATCTGATTCATGTTTACTTGATTGACTATTTGCAACAGTTCTTTCTTCCACTCTTTGTACTTATTATCAAATATCATCTGCAGAAATTTGGGGTACATCAGAAACTTATCACCATTCAAACCTTGAAGCACTTCAATCATATGATGAAATATCATCCCAGATACATTAAACGGCTTGTTCAGTATCAAGGCAACCACTAATGAACACAATGACTTCCTCAACATGTCATATCCTCCACTAACTGGTCCGAAAATGTCACACCCCGCCAAGGCGGAAACACGGGGATGCAACGATCGAAAGGTTTCCAAGCACAAGGTTCAAGCAACACACATTTATATTGAAATAGTACCACCATAAGTGATGGATATTGTCATAAATTTATTCGAAACGACATCATAACGTTAACAAAAGATCTGTTGTCTAGTACTCATGAAATTGAAATTAAACGTCATACGGTTGACAAAGACCCATCAAAGTGGTACCACGTAGTGCATGCTCGAACCCCTCCCTCAAATCTCTGTGGCCCTCCATTAGTTACCTGAAAAGCATGCATAACGAGTTTTGACAACAATAATGTTGGTGAGTTCACGGGTTTAAATGTAACAAGTAAAACCAACGTGTAATTCGTGTATGACCAATCATAGGCTAGCTAAGTGAATGATTACTGTGCAAACCATGAGTCTCGTAACCAAACCTCTTGACTGTTGTGCCTCGCGCATTGTACACTAAAGACAATGTATGTATAGTAGAATACTAACACTCTTTTTTATGTGACCGGTTAAAGCGACTAACTAAGAGTGGGGGTGTCAACCCAATAGATCTATTAAAGTGTTCCATGTCTTTTGATAGCTAATGGTTACAGTAAACGTTGTACGAGGACTAATGAGCTCATGAACCAATATGTCTCATGTTCCACATGGTAGTCACGATAGAATACACACACACACACTTGTAAATGACACTAGTATTGATGCATGTATTCCCCCGAAATGTAAAATAGTAAAAATGGGTCCGTAAAACTCACCTGGTAGAGTTGTAAGTGGTCTAATGAGACTGGAATATGTAGCAACTATCGTCCGGATAGAGATTGCCCTATGATTATTGAGGACATTGTAAGTTGTGGGTTTTTGTTTATCATACAAGTGAGACACCCATTATTGTGAACCATGTTATCTAACGTGGTTGGCGTTTTAGGTATGGGAGTCATATCGTATATCATGAAGTGGACCCATGTGGGCCCCATGTAGGTTCATGGGACGCACATTGTCTCTACTTCCTTGTGCATGATTGTTTTATTGTAAAACCAGTGTTTTCCCATGAGTTAAGCCTTTAATATGTTTGAAAATGACCAACGTGTGTTTCATTTGGACTTAACATCTGTTAGGGATGTGTAGCCGATAACATAACATAGCGGATCATCGTGCACACCTAGCTAGGGACTAAGCTAGCTTTGTTATGGCATTACGACTCATCACAAGACAATGCTAGAGCATGGTTTCGTGTTTAGAAGCCGGCTACACTTTGATTAATAGCTTCCATAACTTAAACATGTTTCTATCACATATAAGTAGATTAATGTGTTTAATCTTGGTTTATGAATCTTGAACTAGGCTGATTACTAACACCTTACAAGGAGCAATGATTATGATTAAAAACTCGGATCATGGGTTCACAATAGGGCCGTGTATTAATGTGTAAAGGTGGTTAGTACTTACCTTAATACTTAGTGACAAGGTGCGATCCTTAGGACTTCTTGGTGGCCTTCCTTGGACTCGGTGGTTAGGACATTGGTGGAGAGGGTAGTGGCAGAAGCTAAGGAGAGGTTTTGGATGAGTGTTGGTGCAATTTGAAGTGTTCATGGACCCTCTTTATATAGTGGTTTTAGTGGCAAGTCCCAAACTTCCTTTCCTAGTTTCATTGTTTAGAGTTTTATACTATTTTGATGTTTAAGATTGACAAAGTGTTTAGTGGCTTTCAATGAGGTGGCCGTGAGTTTGCAATTCCATCATAACCTCCATTTTAAGCAAAGATTAAGCATGGTTAAGTCCTAGAGGTCTATTAGGGGTATATTAAGGTGTAAGGGTGAACTCTTGTCCTCTTGTGTCCATGCATGCCATACAATGCCAAAATACAACTTCTTTGATGGTGATGGGAGGTGTTCGGCCGATATATGTGTGGGAAAGGGATAGGGAGTTTTGTTTTATGCTAATTATGGTAGAGTTTGTATTGGTGAATGGTGGAATTAGAGAGACTTTAACTAGATAAGGGTGATAGGGACACTTCATGTTTGTTCTTTCTTGTTTGGCCGATTTCCTCCCTCCAAGAGTGGAATGGAGTGAGTTGTTAAGTGGAAACACAAGTCTTTTGTTTGTTTCCCTTATTGGTATAAGTTTATGAAGTAATGATGATGTAGTGGTGGTGATATCATTCTTTGGAAGTTTCGGCCCATATGCATAGGTGTGAGGGATGATAGTGACTAAACATAAGGGATATTTGTTGGATGTTGATGGTTCAAGCTCTTGGGAAGGTGTTTCCATGTTCTAGTGATGGTGACAAGTGATCCCTCATGTGTGTATGTGATCGGCCGATTAGAAACAAGGAGGGATTAGGCAACATAGGGTAAGAATCTTGTGTTTAAGGTGATGGTTTAATAAGATCTTGATGCCATTTCTATCTAATGTTTGGACACCTTCATGAAAGTGATGTATCAAGGGTCTTGTTGCATTGGTTTTGGCCAAAACATAGGTGAGTAGTTTTGTCAAAATACTAAGTTCTTTGGGTGCTATGTATACGTGTGTGTATATGCTTTGGTATAGATGTGTAGATTGAAATCTTAATAGTATTCATGGTGCATGAATACACGTATATATTATGGTTGTTGTCTAGGAGGTTTGTGAGTTAGCATAGGTTGTATTAGCTTAAGACATAGGGATATCTCTTGAGTGTTGGATGATGACATTAACATGTATTTGTTTTGTGAGTATCGGGTTTGTGAATTGTGTGATAACCCGGGGTGGTCCTTGTATTCATGTGCATGTGTTAAGGATGAGCTATCATGTGTTAGAGTATAGTAACCTCAGGTAATGCTTGTTAGGTGACTTGTCCGGGTTATGTATGACTAAACAAGTGTACCATGTAGAGTTCTCTGATTAACTCTTGCTTCACTAGACTAGGGGGGGTATAGTGTGTGTAAAATGTCTAAATGTGCACATGTAATGAAGTAATAAATGAAACGTGTACGGATGTTGACCTGGTTTGCTGACTGTTGTCACAGAAAACGTGTAGTATCACATGAACTAGATACTTGTACTGTGGACATAACTTTGCTTTATGTAACAAGCAATCTGTGTGAGGACCGTTGTACTTCATCCTGAGAAAACATTTGCGTTGTTCAGTCCATGATAATTCAATTGGATCATCAGGGAAATCTTCTAGCTGCAGTGCTTCTCTGATATATTTTTCACTCACTAGCACCATCTATCCTTGAATTCTACTTTGAATACATGTCTTGTTTTACCAAAAACTTATAGCAACTTTTTCCCAATATTCCACTTGGTGATCTTTGTAAATCGTCATTGGTTGAGCAATTGCATACACAATTCTTGATCTTTTCAGAAAGTCAATAATTCATGAAAATTCTTCATACTTGGAAACTGGTCCAATGTACGCACAACAATTATGTTTGGATTCGAATTCAACTCTTTTGGTGCTGCTTGCTCTGGAACTTCCTGTTGTGGTTGTTCAGCCATTTAAATCTGCAAAAAACATAATTAAGTAATGTAAAAATACTTCAATTCGGATAAAACATGAAAATGGTCAAAATACTTTCTTCATTTGATCTTAGGAGGGCTTGAATGAGTTTGGATTATGTCGAATGAACATCAAATCTGTTCATTCGACCTTGTTGATATTCATTCGACCTTGTTGATATTCATTCGACCCTTCGAAATGGTCGAATGAACACCTTATCAAATTTGAAATGACCAAATCTGTTTTAATCCATTGTTAACATCAAATTTTGATTTGAACATACCCTAACACAACCGATTAACACTAAATGATCAACAATCTTATCAAACAAACAATTACTGATGGTTTTCCTAAAATCTAGGGTTTTAAACAATCTGTCATCATCATTAATATGTTTAAACACTAGATTTTGTGATGTTCTCCCCCTAAAACCATCGATTATTGTTAATCCATGTCCAGGTGTTATTAACAAACTGTTTTGAGTCACAAATTCAAAGTCTAGGGTTCGGTTCATATAATCAACGATTTTGATCTGTTTTTGAATCCATTACCTGTGAAAATGATATGCAAATGATCAGTAAGTCACAAGGAACAATAATCAAATGTGATAATTTAAAAATCAAAACAGTGGGTATATGAGTTAAAATCTGAGAACTGTGGAATGAGGGTTCGAATGGACACAGAGATATATATATAGACTTGGCTCATTCGACCCTTTCAGGGTTCGAATGAGAAACATTCATGTTCATTCGACCTAATGAAAGGTCCGAATGAATATGAAAGGGGTTCGAATGAAAACATTTCAGACAACCACTCTCATTCGACCTCTTAACTGGTTCGAATTAACCCACAGTAACTTCATTCGACCTAACGAAATGTCGAATGAGAAACTTGAAAAACTGAATTTTACCAATTTGTCCGATTCGATTCCCGTTTTAAACATTCAAACTTTCAAAATTTCTCATTTAAAGGATACAAAACTCAAATTGGCTCGTCAAACTTCAGAAAAAGACTATCATCCAACATCGGTATCGAAAATAACACAGAAATGTAAAAAAATTTTGATTTTATGAAATTTATGCTAAAACACACCAAAAATCTTTTTGAGTTTTTGTATATATGAGGAAAAGTAAATACGGAAAACAGTAAACATTTTGTGATATCCGGTAAGAGGATCATATCAGTTTATAAGAAATCTGATCACACCGTTGATCTTTAATATGTTATCGTTAAAGACAATGTGTGATTCGGCAATTGCTGATAATGTGATCCGCATAAGCTCACATGCAGACCGTTATGTAATGCTTTAAAATGATACGCATTAAGTGTATTAAAACTAACAAGCTTATGGTTCCCACGCACACGACATACTCCCGTACAAGGAATTTGCATAAAGCTTCGTCGTAAAGCGTGATTATGCCATTGTTATCCGTTATTTACAAGATACGAGGCACAGAGGTGTACAGGTCAACAAATCAATGCTACAAAGTAACATGTGCACACGTACCATGTTAAGGCTGATATCAATTATGATTTTCATCATAGATTTGATACGATGCATTAAATGATCTTTGATCATTATGATACATGAAGTTCCTCAATTCGGTAACTTTTAGGTTTTGGCATATAAGCTCTTTTTGCAGATATCCTGACTGAATCTAGGTCCGTAGATCAATACGACAAAAGATCAGTCAGGTTACCCCGGATAACAATTAACATAACGACCCAAAACCTTAGATTTTAGCAACCCTATCAAACAAAATTACGGTACTAAGACCATAACTTAACTTTCTTTTTTAATGTACATCCTAAGGATATCAAAGACGACACTGAATCCAGGATATAACTGTGTATTGTCTAATGTGTACATCTCAAGGATGGGCAAGCAGTTTACTTTATTGGAACTTAAATGCAGGTATCAAGTGAACGAGAATTATGGACGACTAGGTCTTGCATGATCTTCGGAGAGTTAGTTGCCTACCGTTTGAAGGTCGTGTGAGCGTTGGAAGACTATGTAACGGCTAGTGGACCTAATTGGAATATCCTGGATATTTCAGGACGTTAGTTTGTTATCTCTTTACTATATAAAAGGGCGTGGGACGATCAAATAGGACACACAACACTTTCTATCTTTCGCACTTACTACTTTCTGAGCTACTACATCACACTAAACACTCACCATTTTAATCTTAGTCGATCGTCCACCACAGTTCCAAAGTTGTAATCTTTTACTTTTACATTTAACATAAATAACAAAGGCAAAGGCGTTTAACTCCTCCTGAAGTTTTTTGCCGGCGATCACACTTGATCAAGGTCTTTCCTTGTGCATCAAGTGTTCTTGTGTTGCGTGGTTTCCTTTTTATTAGCCAAAACGAATTTCTTTATTACAGTTCCATCCCAAGGATAGAACTGTCTAATTGATTGTTTTTACCTTGTCATCCTGATCATAGTTTTTAGATCTACTCTTTTGTATCTTAAACTAAACCATTCTCGAAATATAACTAGTTTTTTCACTTGAAAAAAATATTATAGCGCACTACTTCACTTCACTGATTTGGAATACAAATTGTTTTCTACTTGATAATTTTTTACCAAAACAAAAAGGTTCAGTTTTCAATTATGATTATTGTTTTAGTCAAAAATTATCAAGTAGAAATAATTTTGTATTCCAAATTATAAATGTGAGGTAGACTGCTAGAAATGTTTGTTATGTTTGAAAATCAGTTATATCTTAAGGATGACACGTTTAGGATATCAAAGAAATGGATTTTGACAACTATGTTCAGGATGACATAGGAAATGGTGAGGATGGACAGTTATATCCTGAGGATTGAACTGTCTAAGACAAAAATGTAATTAATGAATATAAATGAAATGTAACAAGACAAGAACACTCGATGTACATGATGATCGCCGGAACATAACCTCGGGAGGAGTCTAAGCCCCTGCCTTTGTTTGTTAATATTAATAAAGAAAATAATTACAACTTTGGAAATGATATGGACGAGTTGCTATGAATACAATTCAGTGTTGAGTGTGTAATTTTATGGAAAGTAAGAGTTTAAGTGGCTAAGAAGTGTCCTAAGCTCGTCCATCACATCCCTATTTATAATATAAACATTAAACAAAATATCCCTACTAATCAGCTATGCCTTGACTATTTCAGCTCAACGTCTCTCTCTTTGAATGAATTCCAAGCCGCTACATAACTGCCTTTCGAGATATTCGCCTATAGTTAATCCTAGACGGTTACATTTAGACCTCTTCTTCACCATGGACTTTTGTTATACGTTATCTTCTTTTCCTTTGACTTAGAATAGGTCAATAGAGCCGTTAGAGCATGGTCATAAGGCTTAATGTTGTTTAAGTATACCTGGATTCACATAATATTAAGATAATTCGTTAGTCCATCCTCAGGATGTACATGGGATAATATATAGTTACATCGTGAATCTTGTTCAGCCTTTAGTATCCTGAAGATGTCACATGGTAAATACAAGTTAGTATCATCTTGAGGATTTCACCACCAACAATTGTCCCCAAAAAATATTTTACCGTTAATATCTCAATGGTTATAATATTTTTTACTCTAGAATCTTATCTGATAAGCTTGATTTGACGTCTGACAGGATAATAACTGTTGGTGGTGAAAATCCTCAGGATGATTTTACCTCGTATCCCTAGTGTAGCATCCCCAGGATGCTAAAGGACTTAATAGACTTCAGGATGTAACTATATTTCAGCATGTGCACATCCTAAGGATAGACTAACGAATTATCTTAATATGACATAAATGCAGGTACAACTTGGTTATAATATGGACTTGTAAATGATATCCAACGTCTATATTATCATACTCAGTCAAAGAAGTCAAAGATAGAAGAATAACTCTTGCAAGCCAAAGTCCAATATCGAAGATGGAGTCAAACTTGTAACCGATATGCATTAAATACCGGCGAAGAACCAGGAAACAGCTAGTACAACGTATAGCTGAGGTGAAACTGCCAAAACGGTCACCTGAAGTCTTCAAAGAACTTAACTAAGCTACGGATTGCACGAGATTCTTTATTTACTCTCATGTATTATGTATATATGGGGATGATTGACGAGTATAGGACACTTTAGAATCACTCGAACTACACACACACTCTGCTACTCAGAGAATACTCACATAAATCATTGTAATCTTAGGACACTCGTCAAATCATTCATCCAAAGTTGTAATATTTTTACCATTTTAATATTAACAAACAAGGCAGGGGCCTAGACTCCTCCCGAGGTTTTATGTCGGCGATCTACATTTGATCAAGGGCTTTCCTCATACATCGAGTGTTGTTCTTAGTGTTTTACTGCTTTTCTTACACAATCCTCAATTCTACCAATAGTAAAACATGTTAATTATTTCTACTTAGTAGTTTTTTGCCAAAACAATAACGGTTATATCCTAGCCAATTATTTCGGGATGACCGTTATACATATCATCTCTCACCGCCTATATTTACACCTTGATCCTTCCTTTATAACCACATCAAGGTTATTTTCAAAAGGAATCTTCTTCCTTCTTCTCTGTTTTTCTCTACCCTCAATCATTTTTCACAAAAAAATTTCAGGATGAGTAAAACATCCACAAGGGCTGCAGGTAATCTTGGAGTCCATAAGGACTTCATACAACAAAACCTGTTGAAGGAACCTGCAAATGAAGTTTGTACTTCTACAATTTGTGCGTGCTTCCTGTACCTGCCCTTTCATCTTGGTCTGAAATATCCTTTCCCTGACTTTATCAATGAGTTCTTTGAAGTAACAGGGATGGCATATGCTCAGGCGATGCCTGAGGTGTGGAAGATCTTAATGATCTGTAATAAGATCATTAAGAACCATGGCATACAGATGCAAATAGGGGACCTGTCTTACGTTTATAAATTGAAAACTCATGGGTCAAACAGTTTTGTTCTTCAACTTATTAACAAAAACCCCCTTTCTTGTATAATGTCATTAAGCCAGAAAGGTCTTGGAAGTCTAAATTTTTCTTTGTGAAAAGGGATTCCATCCCAGATGGAGATAATATCCTATATCATGGTTGAAAAGTGGTAAATATATTTAAGATGGAAAAAGGTTTATAGTTATATCTGAGGATATCACTAATATTCGGAAAATTATTTTTGTGTTTCGGGTGCTTCTTTTACCAAGCTTGCTCCTCCTCTTAACGACTCATTCATCAGAGCTAAGGAGGTCACTGACTTACCTCAGGCAGCAAGGACCTTTGAGGCAGAAGAAAGCATTTCCACCAGCCAAGCCACCAGAATCTCCAGGATAACCAGTCCTCCTCCTCCTAAGCCTAAAGCTCAGACCTCTAAGAAGAGGAAGGTTGCTGCTACTTCTTTAGGACACGAAGCCTCTCCCTTTGAGGGCCTCAGTCCTGAGGATATCTTGGCCAGGATTTCACACCATTCTCCAGTTACAGTGTTATCCTGAGTATGACACTAGCATTTTATATAAGAGTTAAAGATAGAGTACTTACCTGTTTTCCTTTCTTTGTTAGGGACATGAATATCTGCTGAAGTCCCTGGATGAATCAGCTGCTGAGCTGAAAGAAGCTAAGACAGCTTTCGAGGATACAAAGAAAATTTCCCTTGCTAAAGGGAAATATCTTGAGGATAAGTTGATCAAGGTTGAAGCAGAGCTGAAGAAGGTGAAATCTAAAAAGGCCAAGATCATAGAGGGGCACGAGAAGAGCTAGAGGAATATAGGCAAGGTCTCCTCAAGTCTGCCACCGATTCTGTCTTGCAAGCCAGGGTTAAAATAGCCCTCCAAGCCAAGGATCCTAACTTTAACCAAGAGGAATGGGATGTCCAGGCTTGGCAAGATAAAATTAAGAGCTGGACGGAGAGGAGGTTGTGTATGAGCCTATTCCTCCTCAGACTAAAGTTCCTGAGGATGCACCTGTGGAACTGGAGGATGCTGGAGCCAAGGCTGAGGTGGACGTGGTCAAGGTGGCAAAGGAGGTGGAAGCTTCAGTGGGCAATGAAGGATATGAAGACTAGGCCTGAGCCCACTTTGAACAATAGAAGATTTGGGGTGGAGGGATCTTGAGTTTCAAGACGAAGCCCCAATTCTTCCCTGACCTGGACCTTAAGATGTTGACCCCTGGTGGATGGGTCCTGGTTTTGGATGAATCCAGGGGTTGACATCCTTTTGATAAATAAATAAAAATGGTAATCTTTTGACTCTACATCCTTGTGTTATTTTTCTTTATCATCCTGCAATGTTCATGGATAACAAGCATAGAATAGAAAATACAAGTTGTAGAAGTTTACCTTTAATTCCAGATTAGTTTAGAAAACTGTCTTCAAAGTTCCCTGATCAGAGTTTAAGAAACATCTTAGTTTCTTAATCAAACAATAATATTCTAAGGATGTCCCCAGTGTAAAGTCTATGTTCAATCCTTAGGATATTCTCATTTTTTCACAAGATTTCTTCTGTCCATCCTTAGAATATGCTTCATCATCATCAGGATGTCCCCAGTGTTTAAGTCTGTTATCAATAACACTTAAGTATAACCTGTAGAAAGGTAAACAAGGATGCTATTCTGGCGACAAGGCCTTATAAATACTGGGGTCAAGCCCATTCTAGCGTTACAGCCTGAAGATAACTGGCGACATGGCCAAAGATTAACTGCGTTATAGCCTACGGATGACTGGCGACTGGGCCAAATATAAGAGACATTGAAAAATGCCTAAACCTTGGGGATTCAATGTATATTCCAAAGATTATGAAATTGTTAGCCACTAAAACATGAAGTGCTCCCACCATCCTGAAGATATACATGAATACGTGCGCTCAAGGCGGGGTGTATAAACACAAATCGGGAGAAAGGTGAAAACCTTTAAACCATAAGAAGGTATCAAATACCTTAACGTAGGAGAGGGTGGCTAACCCCCTAGTCTTCATTGTTCCATCTTCAGGATAGTTCTTAAAAATTCTCAGGATGGACTATATTCTAGACCACGTTTATTTGTAATATTGTTAGAAAAATAAAATGAAAATAAAGATAGATGCTTTCATACATCACATGTGATAGTACTTTAGGTGAATTTCATTCCAAGACCTTGGGAGGATTTCACCTTCCATGGTTGAGAGCCAATATGCTCATTTTCCAGCCTCAAAATCGATTAAAATATGGTCATTCCCACTTAAGGGCTAGTTTACCATCACTCGGTTTGGTAGTATTCTGAAAAGCTTTTCTCATAACCAAATCTCTACTTGGAACCTTTGGATCCTTATGTTCTTATTGTATGCCTTAGCTATCCTTTATTGATAAGCTTCCATCCTTAATTTAGCAGCATCTCTAAGTTCATCCACCACTTCAAGATCTTGTAACAAAGCTTCTGAGTTCGTAGTTGCATCTTGAAGATGCTTCTTGGCTGTGGGCATCACCATCTCTGTTGGAAGCATAGCCTCTATACCGAAAACCATGGAAAATGGTGTTTGGCCAGTTGCATTCTTAGAACTAGTTCTATCAGGCGACAATACAAATGGAAGTTCTTCTGCCCACTTTCCTTTCTTTTCTCCTAGCTTTTTCTTCAGATTGTTAACAATGATCTTGTTAAAGGATTCTGCTTGTCCATTAGCTTAAGGATGGACAAGTGTTGAAGTTATCATCTTGATTTCCCAGCTTTCACAAAAACTGGTTGTCCTTTTACTAATGAACTGTGATCCATTATCACAAATGATCTCAATTGGAACACCGAATCTGGTTAGGATGTTTTTCTTGATGAAGGATACCACTTTCTTATCTCTAACTTGAACACCTTTCTACCAGAAACTTTAGGTAATTTCCCCACTATATCCATCCCCCATTTCATAAAAGGCCATGGTGAGATAATGGGATGCAATGGTTCAGCTGGCTGGTGTAGGATGTTGTTGTGCCTTTGGCATGCATCACATTTTTTAGAATATAACATGGCATCCTTCTTCGTTGTTAGCCATTAGTATCCTGTCCCGAGGGTCTTTGAGTACAAAGCTCTCCCACCTGTATGGTTTCCACAATCTTCCTCATGGATATCTTTAAGTACTTCCCTAGCTTCCTCCTTGTTGAGACATCTTAAGTATGGACCTGCAAGAGATTTTTTATACAATATATCGTTTAAGATAACAAGCTTTGATACCTTCATCATGAAAACCCTAGCATTTTCTCCAACGGGGATGTCACCATCCTTAAGATACTTCACTATAGGAGTCATCCAAGATAAATCATCCTGATCCTGAGTGGCAAGGTCAGTGTTATCCTCAGGATGCAACTCCTCAATTGCTGGTTTTCAGGATGTGGATGATTGGAATTTGGGATCCTTCTGGTAAATTCAAGGAGGATCCTAAATTAGCCAAGGCATCAGCTTCAACATTTTCTTCCCTGGGTACCTGTGTTAGTTTAAATTCATCGAAATAAGATGCTAATTTTCTTACTATTTCAAGATATTTAGCTATCTTTTGACCCTTAACTGCATAGGAGCCATAAAAATGGTTAGTCATCAACAAGGAATCAACAAATACTTGTAAATTCTTAATATACATATCCTTAGCAAGATGTAAACAAGCATTGAGAGCTTCATATTCAGCCTCATTATTTGTTGTTTGAAATTCACATCTAATAGTTTGGGGTATTATGTCTACTTGTGGAATTTTCATTAGTATCCCTAATCCAGTACCTCTTATATTTGAAGCACCATCTGTATATAAAGTCCATTTCTTCATATTTTCATTTAATTGTTATACTTCTAATTCTACTTCACTTAGGATGTCACTACTGAAGTCAGCCACAAAATCAGCTCAAGCCTTTGATTTGATTGCATTTCTAGGCTCATAGACCAAGTCCTAGGCATATAATTTTACAGACCATTTTGCCATCCTTCCTGACATTTCTAGTTTTCTAAGTACATTTTTTAATAGGATAGTTAGTTTTAACATGAATCCTATGTGTTTCAAAATAGTGCCTTAACTTGGTTAATGCCATCATTTTTACTTTGACATCCTGATCATAGTTGTTAGATTTGTTCTTTTGCATAATAAATTTAATCATTATCGAAATATATCTGATGTTATACTAAACGAACATTCTTTAGCACAAAACCTAAAATCGCCCTACCACACTTTTGATTGAATATGTGGCTAAAGGTCACTTCTAACATTAGAAAAACTTCCAGCCCACTTTTCACCATACATCTTACGTATTCATGTGACCATTGTATAACAGCTCGAAACCTTTAGCCACACTTTAAGAAACAGTGGATCATAGTTGTTAGATTTGTTCTTTTGCATACTAAATTTAATCATTATTTAAATATAACTGATGTTATACTAAACGAACATTCTTTAGCACAAAACCTAAAATCGCCCTACCACACTTTTGATTGAATATGTGGCTAAACGTCACTTCTAACATTAGAAAAACTTCCAGCCCACTTTTCACCATACATCTTACGTATTCATGTGACCATTGTATAACAGCTCGAAACCTTTAGCCACACTTTAAGAAACAACTGTGACATTTACTAGTCACACTATAAAAGTGTGGCCAAATGTGATCTAAGACAACAATATTTATTTTATGTGACGAAAAACTACAACTTCTCGAATCCTTTAGCCACACTTTAAGAAAAAATTGTGACATTTAGTAGCCACACTAGAAAAGTGTTACCAAATGTGATTTACAGCCACAATATTTGTTTGATGTATGGCTAAAAGCTAATACATATGGCCACATGTATTGTTGTGTGACCAAACACTAATCAATAGCCACACTTAAAAAAAAAATTCATGTGGCTTTACATAAACATTCGTCACACCATCGACACTTTAATTATTTTTGTATGACGGAATGATAACACATGTCATGGAAAAATATATGTGACCAAAGTTAGACAATAGTCACATTTAAGGTTACAAAAAAATCATGTATCTTTAACTATTAGCCACTAATGTCATTGTTTATTTTCATGTGACGAAATGATAGCAAATGTTGTGACACCCCAGGAAAATACCACATCGGCCGTGGCCAGGAGAGATCCTTGGTTCATAAGTAATGTCTTGCCTCTTAAATCACCAACGCGTTTTGGGGCTTAATGTTAGTGGATGAGAGGAGAACTCCACAGTTAAGCGTGCTCAGGTGGGAGAAATTCCAGGATGGGTGACCTCCTGGGAAGTCTCCACTTGGGCACCCAAAAACAAATCTGTGAGCTCTGGATGGGCAAAGCGGACAATATTGGTGGTGAGAGGGGCGGGGTGTTACAGATGGTATCAGAGCCACTCCTGTGCCGTTCGGGATGGTGGGTGCATACCTCATCAGGGACGATGAGACTCTTACGGGGGGTGAATGTGACACCCCAGGAAAATCCCACATCGGCCGTGTCCAGGAGAGATCCTTGGTTCATAAGTAATGTCTTGCCTCTTAAATCACCAACGCGTTTTGGGGCTTAATGTTAGTGGATGAGAGGAGAACTCCACAGTTAAGCGTGCTCAGGTGGGAGAAATTCCAGGATGGGTGACCTCCTGGGAAGTCTCCACTTGGGCACCCAAAAACAAATCCGTGAGCTCTGGATGGGCAAAGCGGACAATATTGGTGGTGAGAGGGGCGGGGTGTTACAAATGTCTTTGAAAAAATTTGTGTAACCAAAGATTAAACAATAAACATAGCTAAATTTCTTGTGGCTTTATATAATTATTAGCCACACCATCTTCACTTAGTTTTTTTTTTTTTTGACGTAATAAGAGCAAATGTCATGAAAAAATATGTATGGCCAAAGTTAAATCACATATATAATTACAAAATCTCATGTGACTATAAATACTACAAACTCCCTTTCAAAATATTTCTCTCTTAAAATTATAAAATTTCGATTTCCCTCCAAAAACTCCACACAGAATATTTCATCCACTTAAAATTCCAAATTTTCAATTTCCCTCCAAAAACTCCCCCAAAAATGTTTAATCCTAAAACTTCCCTTTCAAATGCTACTGTCATTAAAATTTAAGTTATTTAGCATAAATATATAAAAAAATATAAAACTGTAAAATTTCATTTTATCATTTTAATAATTTCTTTTCAAACTTTTATATATTTGTCTTTGTAACTAATTTAGGTAAGAAAATACATAACAAATGCGTCAATTTTGAAGTTTATGTGTTTTATCTTGTCATGAAGGTATTAAAGGCTTACATTACGTTGTAATGAGTAAAGATGACCTCGAAACGGAACCAGTACTGGTACTGGAAGTACCGGTCCTAAAAATGGAAGAAATGGGTACCAGTACACGTAGAAAATAACGTTAAGATATAAGCATTTGAAGGTAAATCAACCCAAATATCGGCCTGTACTGAACTTGTACTTCTACCAATAGTAGCGCTTAGAAAAACACAAAAAGGGTACCAGTACCGAAAATAGTCGTGCATGTCTTAATGGACCATATTGGGCCTTAATGGATCATAATGGACATTAATAAATCATATATGTCATTATGGGCCATATTGGGCTTAATGAATCATGGCGTCTTAGTGGGTCATATTGGGTCTTTGTGGATCACAATGGACAATTGTAGATAATACATCTCTTAATGGACCAAATTGGGCCTTAATGGATCACAATGGATAATAGTAGATAACACATGTCTTAATAGACCATATTGGGCTTAATGACTTAGAATGAAAAAAGTAGATCATATATGTTTTATTGGGCCATATTGGGACTTAATGGATCACAACGTTCAATAGTAGATCATGTATGTCTTGATGGACCGTATTGGGTCTTAAAGGACCAAAATAGACAATAGTAGATAATACATGTCTTAATGGACTGTATTGGTCCTTAATGTATCGCAATGAAAAATAGTAAATCATTCTTGTCTTAATGGACCATATTAGGCCTTAATATATCACAATGGACAATAGTAGATCATACATGTCTTAATGGACCATATTCGGCCTTAATGGATCAGAATGGACAATAGTGGATTATATATGTCTTAATGGGCCATATTGGGCCTTAATATATCACACTGGACAATAGTATGTAATGCATGTCTTAATAGACCATATTGGACCTTAAAGGGTCACAAAGGACAATAGCAGGTCATACATGTCTTAACGGACCATACTGGCCTTAATGGATCACAAATGGCGATAATAAATAAAAAAGTCAATAAAAAATAAAAAATGTCTTAATGGACGGTATTGGGCTTTGATGGATCGCAATTGACAATAGTATATCATATATGTGTTTATGGACCATATTGGGCTTTATTAGATTGTAATAGATAATGAGAAATGGTAGATCATATACGACATAATGGGCAATATTCGACCTTAGCTGATTAACTAGATTACCGGGTCCAAAAATTAATTGCATTCTTATGTATGTTAGACCATGTGTAATGGGCATTATAGGGGCATGAATAAGCATGATAATGCCCTCAACACCATCCCCTTAGGCATTATATGGGCATGAAGAGGAAGGGGCATTTCTAGTATAATGCCAAATAGGATAAAAAATATGGAAAGTAATAACTAAAAAAACATTAAGTGGCTTTAACTTATGATAATGATGTGACGAAAAATACCCCGTAAGAGGCATCAACCATTACTTATGGTTTTATCTTGTGTAGTTTCCGTTTGTATTCATTATATGTATGCTTTCTATTTTTTGTTGCTATGTACTTATGTATCCTTTATTGTATTCTCGCTTTTTCTTCTATAATGTTGACAATAAAACCATGTGCATGTACTGTAACAAAAATTCTGGAATAGCAGTACATACATTAAGGATAGTAGCATATCCATACAATATATAATCCACTCATGGTCCATAATTTGACAACCGATCCCTCCTGCATTTGTGTCAGTTGTTTTGAGCAGCCCATTTCTCATCTAGCATCAGTCCAAAAGCAGAAATCCAGCCCAAACCTGATTGCCGAGCAGCCCATTGCCATATGTACTGTATTATTTATTTATTTTTAGTTTCACATGGAATATGTTGCCATATTTACCTTAACCTTAAAGAATGACTAGTGTGAATGTCCGCGCGTTGCTGCGGGTGTTTTGCTAATACAACTACTGTATCATTTTATGCATATGTTTGCGAAATTTATTTGCTAATTTTTTAGTTGACCCATTTGACAAAGGATTCGGATCACCCTGGTAGCAAAACGAGACAAACCTTAGCTGCATCAATTGAGGAACGTGGGTTGATACACGTGAATGAGTACGCCCACAGTTTAAAAAATGGTTGACTTGCGCCGAGGAAAGGCGGTTAGAAAACGAGTATTGGATAGTGCCTCATGGAGTTATTTTGTATGTACACCTCAAACGTAAAATGTTACTAACAATAAGATCAAAAAAAAAAAAAAAAAACTATAATGAAACTTAACACATACGAAAGCAAAGATTTTATACACAAAACAAGATCTTTTGTACCATGTAGAGGTTTCATGAACAAATATTCTTTTATAAACTATACGTCCTAAATAAAACTGAAGTAAAGTGAATGCCACGCTACGAATAACAGAAATATTTTATTTATTTTATTTTAACTACCCCATATTTATATTTATTTTATTTTGAACTACCAGCTTATTTATTTTGCACATGGACTTCTATTATGGAATCTTAATCCCAAGATGCTTTGGCTCACTTATTGAACCCTCTGTTTGGATATTTTTAGACAAATCATAGGTTACGATAATGTTATAGTATGTTCATTTTCTTTATGTTCTCATCATTCGACATTAACAAAATCATAGATGACTCTACCCCTATTCACATAGAATCACATCCAACATAATGTAAACAACAGGTCACAGTGTTTGTATGATTGGTACAAGCATTCAGGTGATTATAAGCTGTGTTTACTTATATAATTGTATGCATACAAATAGTCCTCAAATTATCTACACTTTTTAGTGACAACCTTTAGAACCACTAAATTTGATATAAGCTGACTTCTTCAATATATACATTCACTTTTTAACAAGGAATAAGTGGTCTAAATTTGACATAAGCATACAATGAAATATAAGATGTGTGAGTTTGTATATTTATATGCATAAAAGGGATTGTGTCCTGACTATACTAAAGGTGTGATCGGGAACATTCATGTGATCAACAACCTACGTCACTGGCGTTAAGATCAATACAAAATAATTTAGACGCAACAAAACTAACTTACATTAGCTGGGTTAGCAACCAACTTGTTAATAATATCAGTTGTATTCTTTAAGCAGCATGAATCCCTACACACTTATGGGTAGATCAGTAGCTGAAATGGATTAAGTAAGTTAAGATAATAATAAGGTTTAACTAATGGTTTAAGAATGGTTATATATGTTTTGCAACAAGAAAATAAAACTGAATGGTCCTGTGGGTAACAAAAAGGCTAGGCAACATGAAAGTTACTAATCTTGGTTCCTCGCGTCAATACCGTGTCTCGTCGCCAAATTTTTCCGTCACACAACCACCAAAATTTTCCATTACGAAAGACATACGAGACAAACACAGTTCACATAACATTATCTAGGTTTTTTTAGTTCAAAACATATCACGGGGCAAAAGGTAGTTATTTAGTTAATTTATTCAGGTAAATAATTTTCAATAACAATGTTTGTGATTCGTAAAAAAGTAAGACTGTGTTTGTGAGATAATCATAGCAACATTAGCAAATTTGAAACAGCCAATTTAGAATAAAAAAAATAGTGGCACAAAATGGTTATACACTTTGTCATAATTATCAAAGGCACATGAGGGTTGGGATGCACATCTACAGTAGAAAACTCAAAGATCTGTAAAAATTAGCCAACATATAAATCACAATTAACAATACACTTTGTCATAGGTAACACACTACTTATATACTGTTAGAAACAATTAAGAACATACTAATTTAGGATTAAACATACTAATACGAAAGATATAAAAGAAATCCGTATATGATTTTAATTTGGGATTTAACATTGGGTCACCATCACACACACCAAACCCTAACCCCCTCCATCTTCGCAGTCATATTTTGTTCAGTTAGTATCAAATACATAAAATCAAATGAAAACGAAAACAGTACTGTACCTTTGGATTACATTAGGAAAGTGCAGAGCACAGCATGAAAAACTCCGGCCAAATAGAGGCGGAGAACGGTTGTGATGAGAGGAGAGTCCAAAATCCCACAGACGGGTGAGGAAATGAAGGGGTTGTTTATGCAAGGGAAGCTGCTCGGGTGCTTTGATCTATGTAATTAATATAAAATCATATCCGATGGAAGGTAAAGGGGTTGTTTCAAAATTAATCATGCAGGTGAAAGGAAACCGATTGAGGCTTGGATTCTGAGTTTTTCAATAGACCCCTCTTAATTAGGTTGAATTGGTTTGTTAATGCTGAAGAGTTACAAAAGAAAGTATTGACATCAATCACTTGTATTAGGTAGTTGTAAAATTATCATAAAAAGTTGTATCATAGGGGCATAAAAGGAACAAATGGTGTAAAATATGGAGATGATAGTTGTGTCTCTTGATATGCCATCTTAAAACTGAGAGGAAATTACTTTTCAAGACATGTCTCCTCCTTAATAAGGTAACATAGATAGATTTTTTAAATGTAATGAAGTCCTAATTTTCAATACCATGTGTGCAGATTCGTGCTTTTTAACCGGGCTAGCAACATACGCAAGACTGTGTGTACCGGGTTGTAAATTTTCATCGCTGCCGCATCGCGCGAGTTTCTTAGTAGTATGTGCGTGCGTGTGTGTGTGTGTGTGTATGGAGAGTTCAAATGAGAAGAAAAAGTATTATAAGAACAAAAAGAACAAATTTAAACCAATAGGAATCCTCCATATAATACTTGTACTTAAGTATGATGACATGTGTAGTACAAATGTAGGTTGAATTTCTACATGCGTAAGATTAACGTATGATAATCTCGATATGTGTAGGATAAACGCGTGATGATTTCGATATATGTATGATGAATTTTGACATGTATAGGAAAAAATTTGATAATGTGTAGGATAAAATATTAATGACTAATTAATTAAAGAGATAATAATTAATGAAATAAGAGTTAAAGTATTACTGTTACATTTCTTCGTTTTGTTCTCACATTAAGTTTCTTCTTATTTGATCATCCATCATGTGTATATATATATACACATACATACATACATACATATATATATATATATGTGTGTGTGTGTGTTTTCCAATGTTTTAAGAAACGATTTTATATCGTACCTATGGCACTCTATTTAATTTGTTGTTGCTAAAATAAACAAATGAATATATGAGTAACGGGTCAAACGGATAAATATTCTCTCATATTTTCATTTAACTTTTTGATCATTAACTCTAATACTTGATATGTTTTGAAGCAGGTAATAGATCAATCCCATGTGTTGCAGTTAGTGTTCTAGCTACACAATTGCTAAGGTTGAAACCATAACTAGGCTTTATTGAACAAGATGTTATTTATATGTTCAAACAAATCTTGTCTCTGTATTTTTATAAGCATGCGATACATGAGACAATGATGAATGTTAATGCATATCAGCTTGGAGAATACAACCACATTATGACCAGGCGACCTGCATATTGTAGTCCAAAAGAAACTTTTGGCATTAAACATGAGAAGCTTTCTACTGCCTCATACGTATAACTCTAATTTTTATTTTATGTATGAGTTTTTTTTTAATAATCATTGCTCTATAACGAAAGACATCTTATTTATTCAGGACACCTATAATTTTCATTCTTCTCTCAATGCATGCAAAATTTTTAATGTACTACCAACCACCAGATCCAGAACTGTAGAATCGGATTTGGGTAATATTCAGCAAGATAGTTTAGTCGTATGATGTCCTTCACGGGTAGCTCAGTTGGTGAATGGACCAGGGATCTCTCTTGGAGGTCTGAGGTTCGATTCCCACGAAGGACATAAATGAGAAATGATGGATGACTCATGGCCTATGGTCATGAGTTCGAGTCCTGATCTCGCCAGGTTTTACTGGTTCACTACTGTCGTGCCTTCGGGCGGGTATGTGGGTCGGGTTTTCCCTGGAAGCGGGCTAGGGGCTTCGTGTGTCCGGGGTGGGCCGGGCTGTGCCCCTGTCTTTGCCACTGGGGGGCCGCGTACGAAGTACCCGGCGTTGTTTAGTTGGCCGTTCAAAAAAAAGTTTAGTCGTATGATTGTTATTTGTTGGAGTTCCACTTATTGTTTAAATGCTTTACCTTTTAAATTGTAGCAGTTGAGCTTCAAGTGTTGTGGAGTTTTGGACTTGCCTACCTGGATATTCATATTTTAAGGTTAATGAAGATCTACACAATCATAACTTCTTGAGCCTTCTTGTTGTTGGTGACTGGGTTAGCATCTTTTGGTCTTTCACCATTATTTTGGTCTTGTTATAGAAAATTGATCTTAAAATTGTGAATTTGTATTATGATTTGTAAACAGGTGACAAACATTTTATCTCTCACGGTAGCTTACTCATCAGTTGGAGTCTTGGTTGTGTTGATAAGACAGATATTTGCATATCACAGCCTAGAAACAGATCTTAGTTTAAGTGTGCATTCATTTTCCTTTGCAACTTTTATGTATAGTTTTGATTAGAAATTTATGTGTTAGATATTTGAATTGAAACTTACGTATGGATTCAGTTTATTATCGTTAATAATATGATTTATTTTTTAGCTTTTCTCATGTTTAATGTTTTTTATTTTACAAAAAAAATGGTTAATTACACAAAAGTGGCTAAATAGAATCACATTCAATATGTGAGAAAATGTTAAACAATAGCCACACTTAAAGTTACAAAGTTTCATGTGACTTTACATAACTATTACTCACACCACACTTGGTTTTTTTATGTGACGGTGACGGAACGATAGCAAATGTTATGGGAAAAATATTGTGTGACCAAATGTTAGACAATAGCCACAATTAAGACTACAATTTTTTAAAAATTCATGTGACTGTATAATATAAACGGGCACACTTACAGTATATTCATGTGGTCATTGCTACCTTTAGCCACACTATTGTCACTTTGATTTTATTCGTGCCATAAAATGATAACAAATATCATGGGAAAAATATGCGTGACCAAATGTTAGACAATAGCCACACTTAAAATTACAATTTTTTTTGTGTGGGTTCAAGAATAGTTTTTAGCCACACTAACTTAGTGTGACCATATAATATAAACAGCCACACTTACGGAATATTCATGTGGCCGTTGATACCCTTTAGCACACCAATGTCCCTTTGTTATTATTTGTGTGACACAATGATAACAAATGTCATGGGAAAAAATATGAATGACCAAATGTTAGACAATAGCCACACCATCGTGAGTTTGTTTTTTGTTGTGTCACGTAATGATAACAACTGTCATAGGACACATATATGTATGACAAAATCTTAGACAATAGCCACACATAAATTACAAAATTGTTTTGTGTGTCTAGATATAATGTTTAGCCACACATACAATTAATTAATGTGACTATATAACATAACCGACCGACCACACTTACAAGAAATTCATGTGTCCGTTACAATCCTTTTAGCCACATTTAATGGATATAATGATTGATTACAACAATCCTTTTGTCAAATTTTTTTAGTTGATGTGGCTAAAACAAACTTTTTAGTAAAATCATGTGACTAAATAATGAAAACAGTCACACTTAAAGTAATTTCATGTGGTCATTGCTACCCTTTAGTCACACTTAATGAAAGGAATGCTTGATTATAGCAAGAAATGTTAGTACCATTTAGCCACACTTTTGTTAGTACCAGATGCCCTGAGCAGTCCTGTCATCTTTCCCTTTGCATTTCTCTTTGATGATCAAGTCAGTCTGCTGTACATTCTGCTTCAAATATTCTTCAAGATTTTTGGGCTTAGGCAGATTCAGACTTGCAAGAGATGGGAAAGATAATAGTGATGGATCCTTAGTATTGTAGAAGGATTGAATTTCCCCTTGATTATGTCAAGTTCAAGAGGATACTGAGCAGCCAATAGAATCCTGGAAGATGGGGATTTTGTGGTGGTGGAAGGATTGGATGTGAATTATGAAGTGTGTGGTGAAAAAGATTGAAGTGGAATGGCTGGAATGGGTATAGATGATGATGGTGGTGGTGTGGTTTCTATGTTCTCATCTTGTACAACAAAGGTGGTGGATTTCCTTTTCCTTTTGTACAAGATGGTTGGTGATGGTGGTGATTGAGGTATGTTAATATCTGTTGGCACTTGTTTAGTACCAGCGGATGTTTGAGGTGGAGAAGATGGTGTGGATGTTATGGTCAGGGCTAAAGCAGTAGTGGTGGTTGTAGTGGTTGTTGTGGTGAGTGGTTTAGTGTTTGTTTTGGTGGTAGCAGCAACAGAGGTTTTAGTTCTTGAAGGTGGCTGTCTGACATGCTGAGCAGGTCTTTCTTCCTTTTAGAAGTACCAACACTGTCTTTTTCTTGTTGTTCTAACTCTTTCCTTTTGGAAAGGTTTTCTGCTTTTGTTTCCAAAGTTTCATCCCAGATTCATCAACATGCTTTGCCTTGTCAGTTTTGATAGCTTCAGCAGTGGTTTTGGAAGCAGACCCTTGTGCAGGCTTTTGAGCAGACTTTTCACCTTTTTGAGAAGGTGGAATCCCAAATGGATCCAGCTTTGGAAGTCTATCTCTGCCACTCTCCCCCTTTTTGGCATCATCTACAGTGAACTCATTGTCATCTTCATCTCTTAGAATAGTTGTGGGGCAGAGCCAGTGGTCTTCAACGAATGATCTTTTATGGCTTTAATGTCTGCTTGGGTGTCATTGTACCTGGCATCAACCATATTCCTGATCATTGTCATGTATGTTTCTTGGGTTTGATCTGCTAGTTTTCTATGAGCTATGATGATGGGTCTAACGGATTTCCATAGCTCACTAGCAATCTCTTGGGTGGATGGTTGACTTTGTGTGAGGGTAACCAAAGTTTGCATCATTGTCTTGATATCTGATTTGATCTCAGTCACAGATGACTCAATGGTATTCACCCTCTCCGTCAATTCTTTGTATCTTAATCCATCACCTAACTTAATAGGATCATTTGGATTCCTACCAGATGTGGTAGTTGTAACTGGTTTAGTCCTAAGCCTTGATAGGTTGAAATGAATGCTTAAGGATTTATAATTTCCACGGACACAAATGTCCACTAAGGATACTTGGCGTACATTCTAATCATGTCACTTGAATTCGTAAACAACTAAGAATGAAAGAGGTTTTGAGGACAAAAACTTCTTTAAGGGGGGTTAGACTTGTAACGCCCTAAAAATCCATTTTGCTTAATTACGCCAGTAGGCGTGATTAGCAAAATAATAAAACGGGACTTAGACAATAAGAATGTGGGTTATGTTCTAGTATGGAAATAACCTAGTTGAAGTTATTATTTAAATAAATGAGTAAATAATGTTAGAAACTAACTTGATTAGTTAAGTTTTATAAAAAAATGGCATTGGGGTAAACTTGAAGGACCATTGGTGTAATTTTTGGTCAAAATAATATGGTCAAGAACACCCCAAAAAGGGTAAACAAATTCAGCCCCAAAAGAGGGCATTCTTGCACCTAAACAAGTCCTAATCACACCAAATTAAAGGAAAGATGCAAGGGGTTTTGAGGGGAGACTTGATGGGTTACAAATTAAGGGTTTTATACAAGTTTTGTAGCCTTGGTAAGAACCCTAACCCTCAATTAGTATAAGTTTCGAAACCCAATTGTGGGTTTTGAGTAAAACATGTTAAATCCGTGATATTATTGATTATTAGTGATATTGATCATTCTTAATGCTTTAGGAATGTGTTAAATTGCTAGATACTTGCTTGTATTCAAAGATGATGATTTTGGTTTTGATTAGTAGCTTTGATGTTACTAAAATAGTAGGGAATCTATGTTTTAGGCATGGATTGTAGAGGATTGTATTCCATATGTCTTGCACAAATCTAATGTGTTGGTAAAATTACAAGTTGAAATTGGAAATAGCTAAGCATAATGGTGAGAATGATGTTTTTGATAATGAGTTCATGAATTGGTTACTTATTAGGTAACTAGTAATTTGTACAACTAAGGATGGTTAAGTTATGCACATTAGGTGTTTGTGAAAATGCCTAAAAGAAGGTGGAAGTTAGAAATTTAGTTCTATGTTTGGATCGAAATATGTTACAGGACTGCTTTGTAAAAAATGTATAAAATCATCGAAAATTCCTGTGAAGATGATCCTTATATGCTCGGAAAGCTCTCTGAGTCCTTCATGTTGATATTTGAACATGTTGAACTAGTTTAGAGGTTAAATGGGTCAAAATCTATGACTTACAGCACCTATGCAGTTATAACAACATGTTGTTTGGAACCATTTTATGTACAGACCTGATCTTTCAAAAATCATAGAAAAATCGTATGGAGGTTTTCTTTATATGCCTGGAAAGGTCTTTGAATGAAGCACATTTTTATTTGATAGTCGAGGTCTAATTCCGAGGTTTAAAATGGGAAAAGTGACCCTGAACAGCAGCTGCGCCGAAAATTGCTGCACATTTATAATGTAATCTTTAATATGAAAAGGTGTATGAATATACACACTTGTATTAATCTTGTAGTGTTGATTGTAAGGAATTAATAGCATATTATGTGGCATTCAAAGGTGTCTAAAAACATTTACCAACTAGTTTACGCAAGTACTTTCACTAACGGGTCAAACGGGTAGTATATGGAAAGACTAATGGAATAGACCTAGTTGTTGAATGTATTAATGGCATGTTTGAATGTTGTTGAATGAATACTAATGTTTGAATAGGTAAGTTCCAAATTAGTATTCTAACACGGCATGTTGACTTGAAAGTAAGCTAGGTACAAGAAGCTTAAAAGTTATCGGGTCAAGTGGATATGATCTCGAGCTAGGTAAAAATCTTGGGACTATAAGTCAAATGCTATAAAGTGAAACCACTCCTACGGGCGAAGGTAAGTGACTTATGATGCAAACTCTTGGTTTAGTAATTGTATGTTTATGTATAAGTATAGAATGAGAACAAGTATGAAATGGTAATTTATAACAAGGTAAGCGAATTGATGTTGTTGGTGAATGGGTATAGTTCACCATACAACAATGAAAGTAGCTGGGATAAATGGGCAACAAAGATAAAATGAAGTGAGGGTAATTAAGCATGAAACAAACCCAAGATTAAAAAATATGGCATAAGAATGAATTGTATAGTTATGCAAGGTCACACAAATGGTAAACCGTTTGGTAAGTAGAGTTATCACGTGTTGGATGATTGTGTAATAGAATGTGTGCATGGGTGCTTATGCCCGAGTATGTGTGAAAGTGTTTTGTATATAAAGGTTGGTCGTTATGTGTAGATTGAGTATAGGTTTGGAAACGTCATGTTTGTCCTAGAGAATACACGAAGGAAGAATAGTATGACGAGTCAAGATAACTTATCATGGGATTTGTATGTGCGTGTGTATTATAGTGTTATTAATCTTTTTGTTATGAGGATGGTAATAAAGATGCAGGTATGTAAGTATGAATAGATGGAAATTGGAGAATAGGATCCGGAGATCGTATCCGAACTTGCAAAAAGGCGTTTGGATATGATCATTGAGTATTGTTGATGTTATTTTCATATTGTGAATATTTGCATGAAGTCACTTAATGAATTAATGAAATGGTTATGTGGTAGTTGCAGGTTGTCTAGTCTAGCTCACAAGCAAGAAATGGTTGGAGGTCGAGTGAGAACGCGGATTGTATGGGGTTGCGGTCACGTAAACTAATAAAGATGAGCTGTATTTGTTAGGATCTGAGTTTAATTTGTTATGATTGTTTAAGTAATCAAACAGTAATGGATGAATTATTAAGATGGAAAGTGCAACAGAAATAAACTATAAATCATAACAAACAGAACAATTGTTTTTAAACAAGTACTATATATCAGTCATCACAGATTTTCAGTATAAGTTATTCAATTCTCCCCCTCAGCCTGATCACTCACTAACTTTGTTTGTGTAAGAGAATGTTGAAGTGATGAATAAAACAGTACAAGCATTGTTCTATTTATAGACAAACAAAAGCTCTGATGACCTAAGGCTGACATCACCTATGACAGTGACAGCTAACTAACATAACAACATAAAACATCTGCTGATACAACTACTGTTACATTGCCTAAACTCTGATATCTAAACTACTAAAGAATAAACTTTGTTGACTCGAAACATCTGTTGGAGCCTAAGTGCTGTTGGCTCCAACAGACCTTGTGTCTTCATCAGCACTTTGTCTTGTTTCTTCATCAGTACTTTGATCATCAATGGTTTCTTCATCAGCACTTAGTAATCATCAGTTGTTTGAAGAACAACAGTTAGCCTCAACAGTCTTTTGGAAGGATCCTTGTATTAAGCACTGTTTTATTGATAATCAGAAGTTAGAATGTTTTGGCTTTCCAATCATCTGTTCTTTTCCAGATCAGCAGACCCAACAATCTCTCCCTAGAACAGATGATGCCAAAACTCATCTTTATTGCTGATCTTTATTCCTCATCAGACATTCTCTAATTTGACCTTTTAATTGTAGTTCAAAGTCAAAAGAGAATAAGTCATCAGCATCCCTTTCTTGCTCTAAATTCAGTAGGTCTTGGAGATCATTTGCATTCAGATTGTATGCATCATCCATGCTGAGCTTTTGAACATTTCCATCTGATCTGAGCAGAGTCAATTCATGGTTGTCTTTATTGACTTTCCATTTTAGAATTTTTGAATCGGAGGATTTTTTGGTCTACAAATTTATTTTGGATGAGTTTGGTGATGGAAGTCTTCCAATGATTTTTCTCAGCTCTTCACTGATGGGATCTGAAAAATAATGAACTTGATTGAAGATCCCTTCTTTCACAAATGTGTGAGCAAACTTCTTCTGATCTTCTTCAGACATCTCCTTCTGCCTTTTGTGTTGTCTTCTAGCACCAATGGAGACATCAGAGGATGGAAGTAAGCTTTCAAATGAAAGAGTCTAATGAGATCTCCTAACATCTTCTTCATCAGTGTAAACTGGTTTTCTTAGAAGAGTTGGATCAGTCTTTCTTTGTTCTTCGAGCTTCTTATAGGTTTCAACCAACTTTAACTCTAACCATTTTAACACAGACTTCATTTCACCAAAATTGGCTTCTACCAACTCAGCTCTCATTCTTTTGAACCTCAAAGCTTTGACAGGGTCTTTGCCCTTTCTGAAATCAGGAACATATGCTTTTGGTTTGGTTTGGTTGCTTGTTCAGCTCTACAATTCTGTTTAATTCTTCTTTCAAAGCCTGAATGGTCCAGCCAGTGAAGTGTTTTTTATTGGCTTTGTAAGGTTTAGCAGCCATAATCTGGTCCAGAAGAGCTTCTGTGATCAACTTTATCATTTCACCACTGATGGGCTTGTTAGAAATAGACTTGCTCAAGTCCTTAGCAAAGTCTTCAATCCTTCTTAACTTTCTAAGTTCTGCTGAATGAATGCCCTGAGCAGTCCTGTCATCTTTCCCTTTGCATTTCTCTTTGATGATCAAGTCAGTCTGCTGTACTTTCTGCTTCAAATATTCTTCAAGATTTTTGGGCTTAGGCAGATTCAGACTTGCAAGAGATGGGAAAGATAATAGTGATGGATCCTCAGTATTGTAGAAGGATTGAATTTCCCCCTTGATTATGTCAAGTTCAAGAGGATACTGAGCAGCCAATAGAATCCTGGAATATAGGGATTTTGTGGTGGTGGAAGGATTGGATGTGAATTATGAAGTGTGTGGTGAAAAAGATTGAAGTGGAATGGCTGGAATGGGTATAGATGATGATGGTGGTGGTGTGGTTTCTATGTTCTCATCTTGTACAACAAAGGTGGTGGATTTCCTTTTCCTTTTGTACAAGATGGTTGGTGATGGTGGTGATTGAGATATGTTAACATCTGTTGGCACTTGTTTAGTACCAGCGGATGTTTGAGGTGGAGAAGATGGTGTGGATGTTATGGTCAAGGCTAAAGCAGTAGTGGTGGTTGTGGTGGTTGTTGTGGTGAGTGGTTTAGTGTTTGTTTTGGTGGTAGCAGCAACAGAGGTTTTAGTTCTTGAAGGTGGCTGTCTGACATGCTGAGCAGGTCTTTTCTTCCTTTTAGAAGTACCAACACTGTCTTTTTCTTGTTGTTCTAACTCTTTCCTTTTGGAAAGGTTTTCTGCTTTTGTTTCCAAAGTTTCATCCTTGATTTGTTTAGCCTGGGCAGCCTTTTCAGCTAAGACATTTGCAGATTCATCAACATGCTTTGCCTTGTCAGTTTTGATAGCTTCAGCAGTGGTTTTGGAAGCAGACCCTTGTGCAGGCTTTTGAGCAGACTTTTCACCTTTTTGAGAAGGTGGAATCCCAAATGGATCCAGCTTTGGAAGTCTATCTCTGCCACTCTCCCCCTTTTTGGCATCATCTACAGTGAACTCATTGTCATCTTCATCTCTTAGAATAGTTGTGGGGCAGAGCCAGTGGTCTTCAACGAATGATCTTTTATGGCTTTAATGTCTGCTTGGGTGTCATTGTACCTGGCATCAACCATATTCCTGATCATTGTCATGTATGTTTCTTGGGTTTGATCTGCTAGTTTTATATGAGCTATGATGATGGGTCTAACGGATTTCCATAGCTCACTAGCAATCTCTTGGGTGGATGATTGACTTTGTGTGAGGGTAACCAAAGTTTGCATCATTGTCTTGATATCTGATTTGATCTCAGTCATAGATGACTCAATGGTATTCACCCTCTCCGTCAATTCTTTGTATCTTAATCCATCACCTAACTTAATAGGATCATTTGGATTCCTACCAGATGTGGTAGTTGTAACTAGTTTAGTCCTAGGAGGTGTGTCCATGGGAAAGAAACCAGATGCCCTTTTTTCTTGGTTCTGGGGACTTCCAACTGGTATTGAGGTCACTCTTGTAGACAAACAGAACTCATCTAGAGTTTTGTTCCTGAACTCTGTCCCATTGTCACTTCTGATGACTTTGACAGCGAGAGAATATTGCTTCTCAACTTGTAGAATGAAGAATTTGATGATTTCAGCGGCCTCATCCTTGGAAAATAAGAAGAAGACCCATGTGAATCTTGAGTAGTCATAAATGATGACCAAGCAGTACTTCTTCTTACCAAGGCTCATTATCTTGACTGGTGCAAATAAGTCCATATGGAGTAGTTGAAGACATGCAGAGGTTTTGGATTCCTCAATGGACTTATAAGAGGACTTATGCTGCTTTCCTTTAAGCAAGAGACACAGTGTTCTTTACACTGATATTCCTTCAAGGGTAGACCTCTGACCAAGCCCATTTTTGTGACTTTATTTATGGTTTTAAAGTTCACATGGCCAAGTCTCCTATGCCAATGGTCTGTTTCAGAAGTTGATGCCTTTGAGAAGAAACATGCAGTGTTGTTCAATACTTCTAGCAAAGTATGATCATCAATGATCTTCTCTATCAACTTTTGGCCTTCTGGTGAAATGATCTTGCAAGCAATTTTGGTGAAAAAGGAAGAATATCCTTTATCACACATTTGAGATACACTTAGCAAGTTGTATTCCAGATTTTCAACCTGATTGACCTTATCAAATTGTACTTTTCCAGAGGATACATCACCATAACCAAGCACATATCCATTGGCATTGTTCCCAAAGGACACATATCATTTTCTATGACCGATGAAATTATTGATCAGGTATCTGCATCATGTCATGTGCATTGAGCCTCCACTATCAACATACTAGATGCTACTTAGACCTCTTGAGACCCTCTGCACAAAGAGTAGATTAGTTAGTTTTAGGAACCCAAGCCACTTTGGCTTTGGGTTTACTTTTGAGAACAGGAAGAGTATTAGTTTGTTTAGGACCATTTTTAGGAGTCCATGTCCTTTTTGGCATGGATTTGCTTTTAGTAGCAATGGTGGTAACCTTTTGAGTTTCACCATCAACTTTGGTCATCAGAAGTTTGACCATCTTCATCAAATTTTTTACCTCAGCAGTTTGTGAAACTACTAAAGTTCCTGGTCAAACTTCTGAATAATTTTATGAAAAAGGCTGAAGTTGAGTTTTAGACTTTTTCTGAGAATAGGTTATGTTTGGTTGATGTTTGCTGGGAACAAATGTATTTTCATAATCATGTTTTATCTGTTTTCCTACAGCCATTTGTAAAATTCTCTTGTTGTATTTTTTACCTTTTCTATATCTACAAAATTCTGTTATGTGGTTAAACAGATCACTTACTTCACATTCTATTGCCTTCCCTTTCTTTTTAACATTTTCAGGAGTGTTGGAAGGCATTTCTCTGATATTTATAGTATTTTTAATGGTGTCTTCAGTAGTTTTCAGGGACTCAACTCCTGATGTAAATGGAATTACTAAAGGCTGAATATCAGAGATTTGAACTTATGAAGAGCTTTCATTTGAAATTGTGAGAAAGCTCTGATGAAAAGATGGGCTTTCTTTGAATTCAGAAGTTTCAGATTTAATCATTTTACTCCCATCATCAGTAGTTTTGGGAGAAAAATCAGTTTGTGATTCAGTATGGTTATAGCCAATGCCAAACTTAACATTTGATGCAGTTTGTTTGTTAAGCAGCATTTGATAACCTCTAGAAGACTCAACCCAATTTTCACAATCAAACTTGGTGTTAGTAAGCTCTTTTATGACATTTCCTAGGTTTTTTATCATGCTTTTTATTTGTGCTTGGGTTTCAATACATTATTAGTCAATTTAGAAATTTCTTTTGATTTTGAAGCAAGTTTTCTTTCTAAATCACATTTCATAAATTTTCTTTCAGATTCATTAGCCTTGCCTTGTAGATGCACATTTGTTTCTCTTATTAAAGCAAAAGCTTCTTTACATGAATGTGATCAAAGCTTTAACAGAGATTCTTTTGATACATGAGATAATGCAGAGTTGGAGGAAGATCCCTCAAAAGCCATTAAGGCAAAATTCTTTCTGCCATTATCAGGTTCTCCCCCTTTGATGTCAAAGATCTTATTGTCAGCATCTGGACTGCATTCAGATGTGTCATATGGAAAACTGCTCTAGTCAACATACCCTGATATGAACAAACTTTGTTGGTTGGGTTGTTGAGGTTGTGGAGGTTGAACAGCCATGGAAGGCATCTGTTGTTGAACCTGTTGTTGTTGAACAAGCATATGGACATATTGTACTTGTGGCACATATTGGATTTGTGGAGCTTGTGCCTGTACAAAGTGTGCACTTCCCTATGATCCTTGATTTCTGTTGTAACTTGGACTTGGTTGATTTCTAGATTGTTGTTGTTGGTTAAAGCTAGATATGAGGACTATGGAATAAGTTTCCCATTTTGCTGGTAAAGACCTTAAAAATCTATGTAACATAGATGGATTTGTGTAGGTCTGACCATTTAATTTTAACTCAGATATTAATGAAGAAAATCTTTCAAATTGTTGTGTTAAAGTTTCTTCATTAATATGAGTAAAAGTCTCATATTGTTGAGCTAAGATCTCTCTGGTGTTGGCAATCACCTCATCAGTTCCTCCAAATTGTTCTTTTAGGCAGTCCCAAAATTCTTTTGCACTCTCATAATGTAAAGTCCAACATAGATTTCATTTGGGAGTGCCATTGCCAACATTGAAAAAGCCTTGGCATCTTGCTCAAGTTTTAGGAAATCTTCATCTGTGTAATCTTTTGGTTCTTTTTCGTTTGACACTTTTGATTCTGGATCAGTTGTCACTAGTTTATGGGGTCCATAATGACAAACTTCCAACAACCAATGTTCTGCTATGATAAAGTATGTGCCATCCGTCTTTTCCAGATATTGAATTCATTTCTCACTAGCATGGGAGGCTTACTAGCATATCCAGTATTATGAGGATCCATTTTTATGAAGATTGATATATTAACAATTTCTTAAAGTGATGGATTTGATAAAAGTGAACTTTTTATCCTTTTATTGAATATCAATAATAGCCTGTGTCTGATTCTCAATTTGTTAGATTGATATTTGATCAGATAAACCAGAGCTTTGATACCAATTGTAGGATCAAAGGTTGCTTTTAACAGTCTCTTTAGAACAGTTTATATCAAAGTTAAAGTGTAACTGAAATAGTAAATGTTCTAAGTTAACAGTTCACTTTTAGTATCAGTAATTGTTCCCCCTCAAACGATTAGTCAAAGTGCAATAACTGTATATGAGAATCTAAGTAGTTAATGATGAAAACAGTTGAAATAAATTCAAGTAATAATTCTCATATATAATGGACAACGGAATTCTGATTCAGAGTTTGTATATTTCCAAATTAATAAATACAAGGTATGAACCCTTATATTTATTGACTACAAACCGTACATAGAAAGATAACAATAATAGTATAATACTACAACATGCTGTAGTATTGAAACTTGTACAAAATATCTATTAAAATACAATATAAACTATAAACTGCTGAAGATTGCAGGTGGAAGCTTCTATCAGAAACTGTTGATCAAGTATGAAAATGCTGAGGAGTAAACCTTCAGAGGTTGCTCTTCTTCAATAGTTACATATTTCTTCTTCAGCACTTGTAATACTTCTAACAAAAGTTGCAGAGAGGATATTAGACTAAGGTTGAAATGCTTATCAATCCTCTTTGACCCAACACGTAGTCCGGTAATTCCCCAAATTACCGTTTCATGCAGTTATTAACATATAACTGTGCAACGTGTGACTCACCTACCTAACCCTAGTTAAGTAAAATGATGTGAACGTAAATACAAGTTAACTAGAGTTTAGTTAAAGTATGAACCTAAAAATGCGGGGTATCACAAAAATTGTGTGACAAAAGGCATACAATCACAGTTTTTGATGTGGCCGTAGCACCTTTTTCACGTATTGAAATATAAATCCCCCATTTTATCGCCTAGTATCGTTTTACTTGTTGATAAAACGTTCCTTTTACTAATTAACCCGTTTCTTTAACCGTAAAACACGCATAAAGGCGTAATTATACGAAATAGAATTCCGGTGTGTTATAGGATTCGTATTGCAAGCTTGAATCTTGAAGCCACGGGGATGCCAACTTGAGATTGAGGATGAGTCATTGTATGGTTTTGTCATGACTATATCTGTGATGACTGCATTGAAGTTGTCTAGGGCTTCAAAGGGCCTTTTAAGTAACTTATAAGAAAGGTAGTTGTAACTAGGTGGATTTGTAATTGAAATCATAGCTTGTTCTTGGAGAAAGGAGGCTTGGAGAACTTTCGTTGTTAAAGTTTTTAGCTTGTTCTTGGAACTGGAAGGTTGGAGGATTTATGTTATTAAAGAATACTGGAGTTACTGGATGACTTTGTTGATTGTTTGCTTAGTTGGCGGGCTAGAGTATTCGCAAGGCCTTCAAATGGGAGATTGTTGGGTTGTGAAGGCCTTACGCCTAATTTGATTTGATATGGAGGCACGTTTTAGTTTCTTGTTCCCAAAATTGGAAACCTCAATCATGTTATTTATATAAACCTAGTCATCGTAATTGTATTCTTGTGCCTTAAGCTTAATGAAATAACCTAGTTGCAGCCCATGGGCATAAGTCCCCCACTGCAACTTTAGTACCGAACCACGTAAAATTTGTGTGTCATGTATTTATATTTTGTATTTTGTGTGTATTATAATTTGTGCGTGTGTTGGTTCGTTACACCGCTTGAGACCTAACAATTACAATGGTATTTGTTAAGTAAAAATATTTTGTTTGTATATTATATATATATATACAAATACTTACTTCACGGATTTAACATCGCATTTAATGGCGAGAGACTTCCGCCAATTTCCTCTCGATTTCACTAAATGATCTATGTAACAAATTATCCATTCCATGTATTATATTTATAAATATAAGTGACTTATCATAACAATGGAGGTTATAATTTTTCACCCACCACTTGCCCGCTGCGTATCATCTTCATCGGCCAGATAACCGGAAACGAAACGCTCTATTCGTCACGATCCGATTACAACTCGAACGGTGAGGGATACACCGTTATGTTCATCTCTTTGTCACAGTTAACATCCAAACCATTGCGTCTTTTCCGACCATCGTTTCCTTCGCCATCTGCAACCGTTTCTCCCATCCTATATAACCATCACTACCATCACAATAACGATCACCCGTCTGAAACTTTTCACACTCATTTAACTGACGGAGAGAAGTTGGCGGTTAACTTTTAAAGGTGGCAACCGTTGCGTACTTGAGTTTAAAGTTGCGTTGTTTCGTTTAACATAGAACAAACCACGGTAGAAATTAAAAGAATTTGTAGCATCATTTTTTTTATTGAGTTTTATGATTAACAAGAAACTACTTCATATAAAACATGTTTTTGCGAAGGGAACTTGCTATTGCCGGAAATTAGGCAAGTGCGTCAAGCAAATTTCCTTTATTATGTTAATGATGAAGATGACTTTTAAAGTGCATATATTTTTCATTTGGTATTTGTTTTGATTTATTTATGTGAGTGGCCTACATTAATCTAATTCTAATTTGACAAGGTTAGTCATTTTTTTTGTCTTATTTATCTTTTATCCTTTTATTTAGATATTGAATGTCACCTTAAAATTTTATTCACACCTCCGGTTAAAAGGTTCTGGTTCACCACTACACAAGTATGACATATCAACTGTCTGATCAATTGTCACTAATGATTATGTCGTTACGTACATCATCCAATGCTTATTGGCATAAAACTAAAAGGGTCATGATTTTTGATATGTAACATGATTAGATTTGAAACCCTTAAAAAGGTCACTAATTGTGTCACAAAATGATCGTCCGTCTAAAATCAACATCCCGCCGCAACGCGCGGGCTAACATCAACTCGTTGAATTACAAATAACAACGTGACACGAGAAGTATATAGACCAAACAAAGTTAAATTTGATAGGTAGTGTTAGGAATTTAACAATCTTACTAAACTCCAATCGTCGTGTTCATTGACCTTTGTTGACTATAGGATTGTAAAAGAATTTGAACTGCCATCTTACTATATAAAAAAAATACAAATTTGTTTGTTGTTAGAAACATCCATAATAGGCCGGTTTTGAGTGGTTTTTGAGGGAGGGGATGATGCAGAGCAAATAGAGGATGATGTGTAGGAGAGAGGGGTGATGGACGTTCAGATTAGATTATGCGAGAGAGAATTAAGAAGAAAGTGTGCGTTTTTTAGACGTTTTCTAAACGGTTTTGGCTGTGGGAGGGCAAACCGGGACATGATCGGACATGATGGACTGATTTTTACATTGCAACGTTTAACCTTTCTTAGAAGCCAACAAAGAAATTACTAAAGATACATGTGGTGAGACATTAAACACAACAACGTAGTGGTCCTTTATACGACAACCATTACCTTGATATGACCACTTTGTTCATTCTACAAAGTTATCACAGAACACCATCATATGTACACACCTTTTTGTCACATTCACTAGCTCCGTATCTAATATATACACAAAAACCCATAAACTCCAAAAGCTTATCGACACGTCTAGCTCAACGCTAAAGACACATAGGAGAAAAACAAACTTAAACCTACACCAACCCTCTCTTCCTGTATCTCACTCTCTCACACACACGCACACTTATGTTAGCTCTAATCTTTGAAAAAGGTTGCATCACATGGTCATCAACCGCGATGGCCCCTCATGAAGTAATTAAAATCATGGTGTTGTACATTCAACTGCTTTAGCCAGCAACTTGCCACATCAAAAGCGAAATAAGCTTTTCTTGATCCTTGCCATTCCCACCCAAGATCCACACATCCCCTTGCATCTTGTAACTGGCCATTCCAAATGCACGAAGACGGATTCCTTCCTCTTCATTGTTCTTATTTTTTGACACTTCGTTCTGATATTCGATGTCTGTGTTGTCTGCATCTAGATTCACAAGCATTTCATAAGCTTTTATGTAAAGGTACTTTCTAAATAACAACAAAACAAAACACCAAGTGTGAAAGAGAACACACCTTGAAATGATGATGAAAGGGTATGGTAAGTGAGGAAACATGTGGACAAGTCCTTTATGGTCCTCCCCATTGGAATGTGATATATTGGGTACCTAGAGTATAAGACGGATTACATAGAGTACACACGGAATCAAAGTAAAATATGTTTTACGACATGAATTAACAACATACCATGCAACTGCCATCCAACTAGCGGGCGAAAGATCTACGCTTCTTAAGGACATCAATCCAGGGTACTTTTGAGGAGAGCATACAAATCTACATGAAATTATAAAATTCATAATAAAGGAACTAAACAAAGTTAAGTATATGTCAAAAGGGTGAATTTATATTACATATGCACACTTTTGACATATACATATATGTATGAATGCACTCCTAGTCTGATGAGCGCAAAGTTGAGATCATTTAAACGGAATAATAAGTGTACCTTGTCTAAGAGAGGGACTCTTTGTAAGGAGTTGATCTTTCAAAGTATTGAAAGTAAAGGTAACCGAGTCGGTCATTAAAATGCAAAGGGCTATCTTGGTCGAATACACCTTCATCTGATGAGCACCCATCCCACCTCGATAGTTTCTCGCTCTCGCTGTCATCGCTGAAGGAATCACTAAATGAATCCCTTGTTTCTGAATCAGTCTCTTCCCTGCAAACAATGAAAAAGTCTAGTTTTGAGTCTATTATGAGTTATAATTTTCATCATACGATTGTCTCTATCTGCATTTTGAAAAGGGTAATATAATATGTAATAAGTAAAATCATATTATCATCTACAATACTACATGTCTAAGAATGTGTTTGAAGGTGTTTTTTTTGCTGATGAAGTTATGACCATCGTATAACCATTTGATGTTGTCAATTTCTAGTCGTTTAAGTATTTAGAGGGTGTTTGGGATTGATTTTTTAAAACAGCTTCTGCGTTTTGGAAAAGCAGGGGTGGAGCTGCGTTTAGATTATTGCATTTTGGTAGCTTAAAAATTGATTTCAAAACTCAACCCCAAACACTAAAAACTGATTATTTGCGTTTTCAAAAGGCAATAATCTAAAAATCTATTTCAAAACGCAACCCCAAACACCCCTTAACAATATTATACATCTACATTCAACACATAACCATTTTTAAGGAAATAAGTAGAACCACATAATACCTTGTAAATATTGTTTTAGCTATAATTCATAAGAGGGTATCTCTTAACCATTAAGAGTTAATGTTATCTCTTTAACAATTAAGAGATTATAAACCATTAAGAGGTTGCCTTTAAATGATCATTAAAAGGCCATCAAACAGCCCTATGTATGTGTTCTACAAGTGTTAGAAACAATTTTGAACTTTAAACTGGTTTATATTATATATGATACTATTTTTATATAGTATGAGGCTTATGAGGATTTTAAAGATGGTAATTATTTTATCAACCATTTATATATATATATATGTGTGTGTGTGTGTGGGGGGGGGGGGGGGTGTGTAGGTGTGGGGGGGGGGGTATATTTATTTTTAAAGATAATTTGCATGTAGTATAAAACCAGTTTAATCATCTTTAAGTTATATCATAAAAAAAATAATATCATAAATACAAGTCATAAAATTCGTACAATCTAACATTCAAAAACACACATTGACAACTTCTAGCAGCTCAATGGGTAACCAAAGATGCGCTAGGTGCCGATACACGGAGGAAACAGTTGACCAGCTTTTGATTGATTAATTGTATTGCAGCGAAATCAATCTAGTGGGCAGTGGGGTGTGGACGGAAGCTCCTCATCTAGTTAAGGACTTATTTGGGGTCCTAGATGACTCATATTTCTCATCCAAAAGAATAAAAAGGCTACGGTTCTAGTCATTATTATGACTTTGTGGTTAATATGGGGTGATAGGAATAAAATGATTTTTTTTTATAGAAAATCAAGCTTCGTTACAGAGTAGGCTGAAGAAATAAAGGAAGCTACTTATCTAAATTTAAAGGTTCGGGCGAGATGGAAACACTTGACTTTGGATAAATGATTGATGTTAATTTGTTTTGATTTCCCTTTGAAGACTTTGTTGCAATTTCGTTTTCCTTCTTAGTAACATCTTGCTAGGAAGTTGGTTTGTGGTGGAATGATATGCTTTCTGTCTGTTAAAGAAAAAAAAATTGACAACTTCTACTATAGTATTAACATACCAAGAAAACTTGTTAGAATATAATATAAAATAACAAATTCACTATACAATTTTTTCTTACTATCTATAGAATCAAATGCTACCTTTTAATAATTTTATACATAAAAGCTTAATTTTATACTTTGTTTACCCAAGTTTAATTTACTTTTATTAAGAAGAAAATACTTTTCGTTAAATTAACTCGGCAAAAGAAAACAGAATGAAGATACTTTATGGTTATAATAACATTTTATGTTTGAGTCGATAACATTTTATGTTTGAGTCGGCCAGAAAAGTAAACAACTAAAAGGAATATGCTTTCCACCTACAATCACATTATCCGTATAACTTAAAAATAAAAACAAAATCGATAGATCAAGCAAATACAATATTTACATAACAAGTCCTAAACTATAGTCCACGTTCACTTTTCACACCCTTAGATTAAGCTTTCTTTGCAAAACCAGCCCAAACTTGTTTTCCTTCCAAAAACTTTATCCCTTCTAAAATACGAGCTCGACTCCAAGCAAATTTAAATAATTATTACCTAACAATATTTGGGGCGAATTTTAAACTTAAAGCTATTAAAAAAAACAAACAACTGTAATACTTTTTAAGTTTCAACTTCAATTTAATTTCCATCAATCATCTATAATATTTCATTGATGAACTTCAAAACCACGTGTTATTTTTTTTTCTTTACGAAAACTCTACTTTAAATAAACAAAAAGTAAAAAACAAAACAAAAAACATGTTCAGACATAAAAAAGACAGAATTATTTTTTATTATCATTGTACTTTGTACATAAAAAATTCTTTAAAAACAATTTTAGCGTGTGAATTAATACCAGATTATAAAAAAAAAATAAAAAAAAACACAAACCAACTAAATTACTTTCATACAATATAATTAATGCAATAATAAGTTAACAACTAATATTACAACTGATTTTATGTTACCTTAAATAGTTCAAAGCAGAACCACTTGTATAGATTTGGATAGCAGACAAGTACGGAACATAATATTGAACAATCATTTCATCATCTTCACCGGTACCAACGTTGACCGGAACACCAGCACCATAAGCACTCCACTCATCGAACTGATCCCAGACATCACTTAACGTAAAGAACTCAACTTCCTTTGTTTCCAATGGATGCCATAGCCGATTGAGCTTTGTAGTCTCACTCTGCATCAAATTTATCTCAATTACACAATCAAGACACAAATTAAAAACGGGTTTATAAAAATATGGACAGTTGTTGATGATTTGTTAACCTTGGGGAGGGATCGGGAAGGTAGAAGAGGTGTTGTGGAGTGTATGAAGGATTCTAGGTTTGAGGGTTGCATTTGATGGAGGTTTTGGAGAGAGAGGTGTTTGTGATGGAGAATTAGAAAGGGGTGAGTTTTGGTATTGGAAATGGAAGGAGACAAAAGAAGGAAATTAATGAAGGGGATGGGGAAGCAGATGGGAAGAATAGAAGTTGTTTGAATTTATGGTGAACAAAAGAGAATAAGATAGCGGTCCAATGCAAATGAAATGATCAAAGAGTCATGTTTTGTCTTTTATATCTATATATATACACACATCCATACACACATATATACACTACTAGATGTGACACTATTAATTATCTAAGTTGTTAACTATTTTTGAATGAAAAAACTAAAGGAACACCGTACTCAAAATAAAGAGAATAAAATGCTATTATTAAGTTGTGGTTACTCAAAAAAGAGAATAAAATGCTATTATTAAGTTGTGGTTTGTTCTTAGTAATGGTTAATGATTACTAATGTTATGAGGTATACTCTAACAATCTTTAACTCCACCTAGATGTTACATTCTCTATTTTGTCTCTTTTCACATTAGCTCACTTTAAGAAAATGGTTTAAAGCCCTTAACTCTACCTCATTCCCTTAACTTTCTCTCTTTTAAGTCATGTTAACTTAGTGCCAATTTAATGCCTCTTAACATGTGAAGGGAGTGGTGTACGATGAAAGTTAAAATGTCACGTCACCGTTAACACACTTGGTGTGAATGTACACCCCATGGCCTAAGGGGCATTTTTTGTCACATCATCATCATAATGTCTCTTCAAAGAATGTGCAAT
>JAUTDX010003203.1:0-55724 GCA_030844895.1 Ambrosia x helenae | reverse complement strand
TCACTCGACTGCGTCTAATCCGGTGATGCCTAATCTGGTGATGCCGCCTGTTGTTTTCATGTCGCCTGTAAGGAGTCTTTCACCAATGCAGGCTGCGGAACCGATTGAACCGGTGAAGACGTCGTCAACGGCGACAAGGGATTGTGCCGAAGCTACCGAAGCCAAGCGGCGAAAGATCCGAATAAGAGGGAAATGAATATGGAAGAGAAGCAGAAATTGGGGTTAGGGTTGCAGAGTATGCCTCCGGAAAAGATGCCTCAGTTGCTGCAGATTATACGGAGCTTGATCGGCTTTGTTGCCAACTGGAATGAGCTTGATCGATTGTTGCCAACTGGGTAATGGTTTTCAATCAAAAATGGTCTGGAACATCTCGTCAATTAAGATTAGTTTATTAGGGGTTAGGGAAATTGGAAGAAGGTGGGTGAGTGGTGGTGGCAGGTGGGGCAATGGTGGTGATGGTAGATGATGGTGGCAATGGTGATGGGGTGGTGGTTGTGAACAGTAGAGAGAGAGAGATAGAGAGAAGAGAGAGTAAATTGTTTTTTTTTTAATTTTGGACCAAAAGTATAAGTTAATTACACAACTAGTCCCTAAAAGAGTAAAAAGACAAATTTACCCTCATGTGCAATGCACATGACTGGATTTAACCAAAAAATGTAACCAAGTTAGTGCTAAAGGACGAGACTTGAAATATTTTACAACATAAAGGACGATTCTCATCACTTTGAAGTTTAAGGACACATACTGAAAAAACAGGTAAACATAAAGGACGATTTCTGTAATTTTTCCTAAAAAGAATGCAGCATCGGCAAATTTGGAAGCGGCCTATGTTACCCCAACCACATTGTACGTTAGCAGGCAGCGTATCTTAGAGAGTTAGCAGTGCAGAAGTCTTTTGGGGTGTATCTTAAGTCGGCGCATAAAAATTGTGTGTTTAGCCGGTATAACACATTTTCTTAACCCTATACTCTAGAATTTCGAGAAGGATCTGGCCCTTACGGCTCTATGGCGACTTTGGACAATTCAGGTGATTAGGAAGCAACAAATCATCTTCACAACCAAAATCACCCCTGAAAACATCAAAAATCAAGATCATCTCTAATGTTAGTGTTAGTGACTGAATTCAACCATATCCGTTCCTACTTTGGATATGTATTTTGAATTAATCTTTTGGTTAATTTAATTATTATGCTTATTTGATTTGATTAAACAAATGTTGATTTATAAACTTCGATTCGATTCAGTGTGTTATTTGGTTTTAAAATCATCAACAATTGGGATTGTTCTCTCGTTAACCAATGAGATTGATTGTGTTCTTAAAATAAAGAAATGGTAATTTCCATTTAGTAACAAACTAGGTTATTTGATCCTCTTCACAACCTAAAATACGGGGCTGATCATTCATTTTAATTATATTTTGAATCAACTAAAGTTTGTTTGTTATTTACTTATTTGCAACCGTTAGATATTGTTTTCCAAGTCAATCACTTTTCATTTTTTCATTACTCTTAGCAAATCAATCAAACCAAAGTTTTAGAATAAATAAACGAACTTGTAATAATAACCACATGCTCCTTATGGATATGATACCCTATTTAGGCTAGCTCTCTAGGTTAATTTGGTTTTTTGCATATGACAATCATCATCGGTCAAACCTTTTAAATAATTAATTGTGATTTGAGTTAACATGTTTAACTTGTTTAAAAAACAATTAGTGTGGTGAGTTGTTCAAAAAAACAAAAGTATCACCCTGTGAAACTGTTTAACGTAGAATTATAACACTTATTGTTTCAATCCATCAACTCGTTTACAATGTTACCAGAACTAATCCCCACTAACCATTTTAGACCACTGTAACCCGTTTACTATTTATTTAATTAACCCATAAACTCGTT
This sequence comes from Ambrosia x helenae, assembly GCA_030844895.1. Classification (NCBI taxonomy): domain Eukaryota; kingdom Viridiplantae; phylum Streptophyta; class Magnoliopsida; order Asterales; family Asteraceae; genus Ambrosia; species Ambrosia x helenae. Next base: position 53,829 of record JAUTDX010003203.1, on the reverse strand, counting down.
TACATGCGGGTTACATGAGTTATGTTATAATATTTTTTTATTATTAAATGTATATTTTTTTTTTGAACGTTAACTTTCATTAAAAACACACGGGGAGGCCCCAAAAACAGACCAACACCCGCAAATTACAACATATACAAAGGGCTAGAACACCAATCCTCCAAAGGAGATCATTGAATCTAGACCTATATTTTAACCACAAAAACGACATCGTTTTAACATTACCAATAACAACCTGAACCTTCGGCTCGACGCCCCTAAAAGACTTCTCGTTCCGAGCCCTCCATATCATCCAAAAAGTGACCAAAATGATCCCGTGCACTATCTTCTTGCTCCACTTCCCACCCGACGAACTCTTGTAAGCAACAAGCAAATCCTTCGTGTGAAAAGCAAAACTCATGTTTAAACCGCACCACTTCCAAATATTAGACCAAACCCCATATGAAAACCCACATCCGGTGAAGATATGGTCCGTTGTCTCGGTGGAAACATCACAAAGTTTACAACGGTCATTAGGGATGAAAACATTTCTAACTTTAAGGGCTTCAATAGTGGGAATTCGATCCAACTCGGCCCGCCAAGCAAAGAATTGACACTTCAACGGGACCCAGCTAACCCATTTAAACTTGAAAAACTGACCCGAATCCCTGTGCTTCTTCACGAGATGTTTGACTTCAGCGACTGAGAACCATGGGCTATCGGCCCATTCCCAGGAGTCTTTTCTACCCGAAAACTGGGCCTGAGAGAGAGCAGTACACACAGCTCAGCCCACTCGCTTACCTCCCCCTGGCCCAAAGGCTTTGTGTAATCCACTGGGCTCCAAGTATCATTAATCCAACAATCTTTAACAAGCCTATTTTTTTGTGTTTGCAGCCTGATAAAGGAGAGGATATTTACTCATCAAGGTATCATCTGACAACCACCTATCCTCCCAAAACCGAATACTACTACATCACCAAGTTTACCTTTTAAAAGCTCAAGAAAGAATTTATCCCCACATTTAAACCTTTCACAATTCAAAACAATCGCAGACCACACTCCACCTTTTCCCGAAATGCGAGGGAGGCCTGACCATCTACGCCGGCCATTATGGCACGCCAAGATGATCTTTTTCCACAAAGTCCCTTCCTCCATACGGAAACGCCAAGCCCACTTCGAAAGGAGAGCATCATTAACATCTTTAAGGCGACTAATTCCCAAACCCCCGTTGTCTTTATCCCTCGTCACTCGATCCCACGCAACCCAATGAAGCTTATTTTTTTCGCTAGAGGAAGACCAAAGAAAACCTTTCATAAGGCTTTCTAATTTACCAATCACCCCCGCCGGGGCTTTATATAAAGAGAAGAAATAAATTGGCAAGCTTTGAAGGACCGATTTAAGCAAAGTTAATTTCCCTCCAAAAGAAAGGAGATTCGCTTTCCAAGAGGAGAGTCTAGCTTGAAACACGTCGACAACTTTTCCGCCAACAATTAATTCTATTCATATTAGCCCCTACCGAAACACCCAAATAATCAAAAGGAAAAGACCCAACACGGCACATGTTATATTGTATATCAATCTATCTATATGTATATCAATCTATCTTTTATATTGTATGATAAATGAAAACAATAAGGGCACATGTTATTCATTTGAACCATCTAGTTTTTTATTTTCTCGTATTTTTTCTCTTATATAATTACAAATAATTATTTTTTAATTTAAAGAAAGTTATTATATCATTAACCAAATGAATTTAGTATGAAATTAATTATTATCTCTATATAAAATTATATTTCTTACTTAAAAAGCTTCACCTAGTTTAAAATTATATTAGTTAAAATACTAAAAAATAAGAATAATAATGATAATTGATTTTGTAAGTAATTTCTAAAAATTTAAATATTTATTGTGGTTGGTGATAAGAATGGTAAAGATTAAATATGTTAAATAATAAAAAAAGATATGTGACATTAAAAAATCAAAGTTAATAACTAGTTGAAAGAAATAATTTTTAAAAACTAACTTCACAAAATTTGCAATTATCACGTTAATTTTCCATTTTTTCAATATATATATATATATATATATATAAAATATATTATATGACGACAATTAACTAACATATTATATTATGTTTTATTCAACTCAATAAATATAATACACAGGTTTATTTAATTATAGAATGAATAAAAATTTTTAACATAACCTTTGTTTACTAATTATAAATTGTATAAATAATGTTTTTACACTTTTACCTCATCAATTTCAACCCACCGCTAGGGTATGTTTGACAAAAGTAGCTGGAGGCTGGTGGCTGGAAACTGGTAGCTAGTAGCTGGAAGCTAGTAGTTATAGCTTTTTAAATATATTTTGGTGTTTGGCAGAGTAGCTGGAGCTTTTAATAAAATGTACAAAATGACCAAAATGGTCATAATTAAAAGTTCGTAAAGAAGGTTTTTATTTTATTTTTTTAATAGAATGGTATTTGTGTCATTTACTCATCAAAAGCTTGTAGCTAATAAGAGTTTTTTCTTAAACGCTAGTACTAGTAGCTATTTAATATAGAGCTTTTTCTCCTAATCTAAAAGCTTCAAGCTCACCAAACAAAGCTTTTTATTAAGTGGAAGCTTTTTCTTAAAATTTTTAAGCTTGAAGCTCTTAAAGCTCTCAAACATATTTGTTGTTCTTCAAAGTGGCCGACCACGAATTATACCAACCACCCAAGACTTGTTCGTATTCTCTCTGTTATATTTAATATATACCCTATACGATTATCAACCATTTCATTTTATAATTAAGCACTGTGCAATTTGCTTTTAAATAACATGTATGCGAATTTTTAATTATCAAAATAGAGGAATATATTGCAAGTCATTGCTGATATTATATAATTTTTGTAAATTTTAATGAATTCATTTTTGTAAATCCACTATTCTATTTATATTTGAGGGGACAATCCCTTGTGCCTTAAATTATTACACATAAAAATAATAATATCTATATTATTTTGTCTTAATTATTGAGCTTAACATGTCACGAAAAGTGGTGATTACTGATTAGCTTTTCGTTATATTATATAATTTTGATTCTGTATAACTTATTATATTTGTAAGTTAAAGTGTTTTGGTTGTAGTTAATTAACTGTTCCTCTTCTAAAGTGTATTCTGTTAGATTGTATAATTGCAAACGAAAGTCAAAAGCTGTATTAATACATCTTCATTTCGTAACTTATGGATGAACTCAAATAATAGACAATATGTTAGTATGTTACTTAATAAATTCATAGAGTAAATAAATAAATACATTTCTAAAAGAGCTAACATAACTCGGGTTCGTCACGAGCTTGTTCAACTGGTTAGTTCAACAGGTCTAGATCGATTTCAGGATTACATATTGATTAATTAGGGGATTAGGCCATTCATTGTGTGCTTAAATGGAGAGCATGTGGCCCAAGCAAGTATTTAGGGAAGCCACCATAGGTGTCCTAGCTTGGTTGTGAGAGGAGAAGGGGACAATTGCCTAATGCATATGGATTACAATAATTGATTTTTAGCAAACTAATTAGCAAGTACTTAGTTGGCTTTTTCAATTTTAACTATGGAACTTGTTGCATTTTATGAAAAACATATTAACAACATCGGTAGATCTTTATGCCATTTCTAATGTCAATAACAAACTTTATATGTTACATATGTATCTGACATTCGATGTTAGCGTATATTATTGCATAATGTCATTACAGTGGCGGATATAGAAATGTTTTTCAGTAGTAACGTTTTCATTTTTTTCATTTTAGTAGCAACGTTTTCCAAATTTCGTAAAAAAAAAAACAAATTTTCCACTAATTTTCCAATACGTGCACGAAGTTGAGCCGCAACGGACGCGGCACCTGCTTCTTCATTAGGTCTGCCCCTGAATGTCAATATATTATTTATAAGGTTACTATTGTATGTATATCTTGACGTTATTATTTGAATTTCGGTCAGATTTGGTTAATTTTATTGACCCAATAAAGAAAAGTTTCTCATAGAACCAAAATAAGAATATATGATGCACAAAATTTGTTGATCCATCACCCCGTACAATTCAAATGAATATTATATGTTTTCTTAACAAACATGTGCATAGGATATACTTGAAGTTAGATTAAGATCTATTGTTGAAATTATGAGTAATTACAAAATTTTAGTTAGGAGATAATGTGTAAATAAAATAGAGGTGGTGATAATAACAAAGTTGCATTGCAACTTTCCAACTAAGAATGACGAACAAGTAATATACACCCTAGCAGTCCCTTCTGTCTTTCACACATCATCCCCTCCATTTCCTACTTTTTTTCTCAATTTTAATATTCCTTAATTTCTATAATTATTTATTGCAAGTTATAATAATTTAATGGGGGTGTTTGGGATTGCGTTTTGAAATAAATTTTTAGATTATTGCGTTTTGAAAACGCAAATAATCATTTTTTAGTGTTTAAGGTTGAGTTTTGAAATGAATTTTTGGACTATCAAAGCGCAATAATCTAAAAGCGGTTTTACCCCTGCTTTTCCAAAACGCATAATCTGTTTTTGAGAAATCAATAACAAACACCCTCTTAAGAGTCGTTTATAAAAATACCAAACCATATTTTATCATTTCAATTAAGAAATATCTCTATGCTCAAAACCAAGTGTTAAATAAACGTTTTTCGTAGACAAAACGTTCATCTATCCCGTTATCATTTAGAATAAACAGTTAACATTAATCAAGTTTTTAATTAGAATTTTAATATTTTAATAGCAGTTTAAACAATTATTAAACATCTTCAAATTAGGGCTCTTCATGAGCTGAGCTGAGCCGAGTCAGGGCTAGCTCGGGCTCGGCTCAGTTATAAACCGAGCCGGCTTGACTTGGCTCAGATTTGAAACTGAGCTGAAAATCTAAACTCGAGCTCAGCTTGGTTTTTAATCAAGCCATTCGGCTCAGCTTGGTTTGGCTCGAATTTATAAAGAAAAATTAAAAATGATTTTCAAAATGCAATATTCTAAAATATTATTCAATAGTGCAAAATAAGTCAACATAATACATTACAAGCTAAAATCAAGTTTAACAAAATAAAGAATAGGATTGGGATCATTTGAGAACTCACCTGAGTTGCGAGAACTTGAGAACTCCTCTGGACCAATCACCAAGTGACACACCATCAGTTTTGTATTTGTTTGTATTTTTTTAATCAGTGGCAATAAAGTCTTTGTACATAAATACTTAAGGGTATTGTCGTAATAATAACACCCACCCTACCCCACACCCAACCTACCCCATTAACCTTTAAATAATAATAATAATAATAATAATAATAATAATAATAATAATATTAGTAATACACAGATTCTCTCTCTCTCTCTCTCTCTCATTTTAAACATCCTCTCTCTCTCTTCTTCTTCTCTCTCGTTCTCTCTCTCTCTTCTTTTTCTCTCTCGTTCTCTCATCTTCTCTCTCTAAAAAAACACAGAAGAACAGAACAGATCGTTTGTTTTGGATGGTCAAGTGGAAGACGATGAAGGAACAGGAAGATGAAGGTGGTTCTCTCTCTTTCTCTCTCTCTAAAACACAAGAACAGGAAGATGAAGGAACAGGGAGGACGATGAACAGGAGATGAAGGAAGACGACGATGAACAGGGGGCTGTGGTTGGAACAGGAAGACAATGAACAGGAGACGAACGAAGACGACGACCGGTGAATGGTGAGGTTTCGACGGTGGGTTTCAGGTCTGAAAGAAGATCCGGCGTCTGACGGTGGTTTTGGGGGCTGGTGGGTTGTTGGATGGTGGTGAGCCGTTTGGTGGTGGTGGGTTGTTGGATGGTGGTGACTCGTTGGATCTGATGTGGGTTTTGGGGTGGTTCGAATGGTGGTTGTTTTTGGGTGGTCCGAATGGTGGTGGTTTGAGGGGTGATTCGTTTTTGACGAGGTGGAGGGGTGGATCTGATGGTGGTGGTCCGGCGATGGCGGTGGTTTTTTGACTGTACAAGTATGTTTTTTATTATTATTTATGTTACTATTATTATTATTATTATTTCTGTTTTTATTGTTATTATTTCTGTTATTATTATTCTTCGTTTTACAGGTGATCCGGTGATGGGGGTTTTGAAGGTGGTGGTCCGCCTCTGAACAAATCTTGGTGGGGGCAGGGGGCGGTGGACGGTGGTGGGACGGTGGGGATGAAGATGGTATGTTGTTATTGTTATTGTTATTATTATTAGTGTTTTTTATAAGATTTTTCATGGGTTACTTTTTTGTGAAGATAATAACGTGAAGAAGAAAGATGATGGTTTTTTGAAGAAATGATGATGATGTTTTTTTATAGATGTTTTTTTATATACAATTTTTGTTGATGTTGTGGGATGTTTTACACTGATGTAAATACGAATGTATAGATGATTGTTTTGGTTTTTTACACTGATGTAATATACAATTTTTTGGAGAAGTTTTGTGTATGGTAGATTTACACTGGTGTAAATAATTACAACAATGTAAATGATCCTCATTATATGTTTGTTTAGTTTTTTACACCAGCGTAATTTTGTATAAGTTTTGTGTATGGTAGATTTACACTGGTGTAAATAATTACACCAGCGTAAATCATCCTCATTATATGTTTGTTTAAGTTTTCACACCAGCGTAATTTTTGTAAAACTTTGTGTATGGTAGATTTACACTGGTGTAAATCACACAAGAAACATGAAAGTTTAAAAAAATGTAAATTAATTAAAAAATAAAATAAAGTTTTTAAAAAAATAATTTTTTAATAACTAAATAAAAAGTTAAATCAAATAAAGTTAAAAAAAATATTTAAAAAAAAATTGTTCATGACAGAATATTCAGTTTCTTTTTTTTTTAAGTAAATAAATTGTTTAATTTAATAATTGAATAAAAGTATAAATAATATTTATATAATTATTTCTCTCTCATGGGTATTTTACTTAAATACCCTTAAAGTACTTTAATGGAATAAAAAAAATCCTTATTAATCAAGTAAAGACAAAAAGTCCCATCTTTGAATCTCAACCATTAGATCATCAAGATCAATGGTCCAGATGAGTTCCTATGGTTCTCACAACTCAAGTGAGTTCTCAAGGGATCCCTTCCCTACATAAGTCTCAAATTTCAACAAAAAATCCAGTATGAGTTAATAAGCATACGAATTAACCTCAAATAAGCAATAAATCTTTAGTTACACTCATAAATACTGACCTTTTTGAAATCAAAAGCATTATTAAGCTAGTTTGGGAACTTAAATACTTGGACAATTATCAAGGTGTTGCGGTTCATTATAATAATTTTATTAGTTGTAAATTCAATCCCTAGCACATAATCACTATGCTACTATTAACAAAAATTAAATACGTAACGAGTTCTCCCTATTTATAACATTTATATAGTATACTATATGTATATAAAAATAATGTATATTAAAAATTGGAATTAACCGAGCCAAACCGAGCCAGCTCGGCTCGTTACAAATCGAGCCGAGCTAGGTTCACTTTCTGACCGATCCAACCTGGCTCGGTACAGTTTCAAACCAAGCCATATCGAGCGAGCTTTTTCCGAGTTAAATCTAAAAGAGCTTCGAGCGAGCTCCAAGTCACGAGTTTTTTGGATAGCCCTACATCAAATGATGCAATGAGTGATCTTAATCCATCAAAGATGTTAGGTGTATTTGTCTAATAACATTCACATCCCATTCATAAACTAGTATGGGTAAGGATACGGGTCGGTACGATACCCACTTTGGTACCACTTTCTAATTTTTATTTTTTGAACACTGGTACGAATACCAAGTAAGTAAAATCGGTACAAGTATCAATACTATACGGATACAAAATAGGTAAATCTGGTACGAGTACCAATATGATATGGATAGAAAATAGGTAAAATCGACACAAGTATCATACATTTCACAATACAAAGTAAAGCTTAATATCAAATTTATTCGTGTATAAAATTTGGTAACCGTACAATTTACACCCATACCCGCAGCAATACCGAATACCAAAATCAGTAAACATGGGTACCGATACCTTTAACAAATACCCAAAATCGCTACGAGTATTAGTACGGGTACAGTTTGGGTATTTCGGAAAAATACTCATCCCTAATTTTGAGTAAGATAAAGATAAACATTGTGGATGAGATGTGTAATGTTTTTTAAAGATAATTTAATTGTAAAAAGTATGTTTTTTTTAGTTAAATTATAGGATAGAAAACAGTGGAGGGTATGTGATTGCTCTAAAAACCAAAAGAATTTCAAGTTGAAACCAATACAACTCGTTTAGATTACTTCAAATTTAATCGAGACCTCATGTAATATCCAGGATTTTTACGTGGTAAGATATTCAGATGGAAATATTTTACCTGGGATTTATTTAAAGTAACAACAAAGTTGATAACTCGCTAATCATGGTTTAATGAACTTGTAGGGACCGGTTGGGTATTATTAACTTTAGGAGAAAGGAGCATCATTGCAAACTTGGGAGGCCTAGGTGTAAGATGGATATTTAGAAACCCCATCCTAAACCCTAGATCAATACTTAGTCGATCCACAGGGTGAGAAAGGGGGTGTCATAGCAAGGAGAGGAGGAGTAGGTGACAGTGATCGTGTGACAAGAGGAACGAAGAGCGGGAACGACTATTCACATTTTAAATTAATCATCGTTATGTTATTCATGAATTATGGGTAGAGAGGGGGTGTAATAGAAAGAAGAAGAGGAGGAGGAGAAGAGCAGGCGACGGTGATGGTGTGGCACAGGAAGGAAGAACATGAACAATTATTCACGTTGTAAGTTAATCCTAGTTATATTTATTCATGAGTTATGACGCCCTGTCACTGTGTCACTTCCTGTGATGGCGCATTCCAGCTACGAAGAGGACACGTTTATAAATTATTCGCATAAATCCGAGTTTGTTTGGGTCAATTTCAAGTTACTTCAATGTAGACGCGCAAAACCAAGAGCGTTGGGAGACATATCTAAGTTCTAGTAGCAGTAGTGGCTGGGGCCGGTGCTTATCATTTTTAGAGCTCCATCATGTCAAGATGAACATGTGGATTTGTAGGTCATCCGAAATGGAGTTTGTATGGTCAAATTATGGGCAAATCAAGAGGGGGATGAACCTAATTCTAGAGACCCAGACGGGCCGCCCAAACCCTAGAGCTGACACTGAAATCGGAAATAAAAGTGGGGCCTCGGTTATTTGAAAAAGGCAGACTGAAGTGGAGGAGCAGAAAATGCAACACAACAAGGGGCGAACCAAAGGCTTGCGCGAAGGAAGAAGTGAATGTTTCTGTATTTCCGGAAAATGAGTGTATGCCTCGTTATAATTGATCCAATTGATAGTATAGAGAGGGTCTTTCATCTTGATAAAGATGGTTCTCCTTCGTCGAATATTTATTCTAGTATCTTAAACACAGAATATATGAAATAGATTAAGAAATATTTGTAGGAAGTACCACAGTTGTAGGATCGATGTCTCTCGAATCACCACGTAATCTCACAATATGTAAATCGACAAGTGCGAAATCCCTCTCGATCTAGCAAAATGATATAAAACTAAACAATCACGCACAAGATTTCATTTTCAACGTTTATCATAATCTTTAAGATGTTTAATAACGATTACAGACTTGATATACGATAAACAGGCTGATCTAGGAATTTGAACAGAGTATTGGCGCCTAAACTTGATAGTTACAAAATGACCAACTACTCCCAAACTCGAAGTCAAACAACCTATATAGACAAAACCCATTCACACCATCGAGGGTGCGAATGTCTCCATGCTGATCATAAACCATACGAATGAGTATTATCCTGACTCATTCGTACCTACCAAAATCTCATTCGCATATCCGACCACGCGAATGACTTAATACATACAAATATATCAAACAACAAACTAAATTTGATGACCCGAAAGCTATAGACACATATACAAATATGCATCTACAACAGTCTCACAGACGTAATTTCCTCCTTTTCATACTGAAAAACCAATCAGACCTAATACATACACAGGCTAAGATGGAGTTGAAATGCTTGCGATGAAACCCTTAGGACTCAGGGAAAAGAAAATGAACCTTACTAATGCTAGACTCAAAAGATAGAACAGAAAAAGTACTCGTTCATTGAAGATGCGAAACGAAAAAGAGGTTCTTTCGTCAAGTGAAGAGTTACCACACAAAGACTGGTTCAGAATCTTCCTCTTGTTATGTAGCTAATTAGGAGCTACCGAAGGTTATTAAAAAAGATCAATGTATTATATAAAGAGAATCAAATAGAATAGAAAGGATAATACAAATCCATTTCAATTTCGACCGATTTCTAATAACTAATAGTTTCTAATAAGTTGTGTAAGGAGGAGGACTGAATGCAACCTATGCTCACCTAGGAAAACCCTATCCACCAAGAATCCAATGGAACTAGATGCCAGAAGTGACTCGAAATGTGAAAAACTTCCCCTGGTGAAAAAATGTTCCATACATATCTAACTGGAAGGATAAACAAACTTGAAAAGGATCTTTCTTATTCTTGAAGAATGAGGGGCAAGGGGATTGATCGAGAAAGATCTCTAGTTCTTATTATAAGATGGTGATTGGATCTACATGTGTTTGGTAAAGAAACTAATAAAAAACGGAAAGTGTTCAATTGGAACATGTAAACGTGACGATTGATATTAAAAATATTTCTTGTTAGAGTGTATTTGTTTGACCCCATAAGCGGGATCTTTTTCTTGCATTGTCTTATTTGGTCTACGTACCAAAATTGAGAACATTCGAGATTATGCATAATTATACACGAAAGATCCTTTTTTGGCTCTCTCTTTAGCCCTATGTCTCTTATCCCTAGGAGGTCTTCCTCCACTAGTAGGTTTTCTTGGAAAACTCTATTCATTCTTTTGTGGATGGTAGGTAAGCATGTATTTCTTGGTTTAATAGGACTCCTTATAAACGTTATTTTTCCATGTGTTTTAAACTTGCCTTTTGATACTTGTCCGGTGGAGGGAATAATGATTGAGGATTTATGAACAATGTGGTTGTAAATATTTTAAAACAATGGTATTGTATAAATGTTTTGTTTCATATAGATGATTGCTAATCAGATGCTGTGAAAAGCTTTCTTGGCCCACACCTCCTGATTCGGTCGTCGGTGGAGGGTGACATGCATAGGCGCACCAAGGACACACGTACGCAAAGGTGTGACTTCGTTGAACTTTGTATTTATTGTTGGGGACTATTTTGGGATATGGAATGATTTTCGGGAACATTTTTTGGTAAAGTTAAATTAGATATGTTGTACGCGAATTGATGTGTTGGTTATATGACATGGATGGTTTAAGTCAAACATATATGTATGATACTTATTTTTTAAAATCTAACACGTATGTACTATTTATATTTATCTGCCACATTTGAATTCACAATCAAATGTGTCTTTGTTCCAACCATCACGTAAGCCCATACAGAGGAGTGGACGAAAGCGGCGGATTGCTAATCCGTTGTACGAGTTATTCGTACCGAGGGTTCGAATCCCTCTCTTTCCGTTAATGCTCTTACCCACAATCTTTTTTGCATACATGTATTTGAAATCATTTCTACACATTTGCAAATGTATGTGCATTACTAACATGCATGTACATGAGAGAGGCTATTGTACAAAGGCCCCTTATAATACAAAGTGTAAGAAGCAATCCTGACCGTCGATCTGGGTTTTAATCAGACATCATCCTAAATTAATTACCACGCGTGTTTTTAGTTTCAGTTAACATGAGAAGGGAAAATTAGACAAATTGCGAGTATAATAATTTGAATTTTTTTTAATAATCGCGCCCAAATCATCTCATTTGTGGACAGTTATTATCAATTGTTATAATCGTGGAATTCACACATTTAAAACTCAAAAAAAAGAAACCATGCTCTGTAAACCAAAAAAAAGAGAAAAACAGAGCATTCATCAAAATGAAGAAGAAATGAAAACCCGAAAATTACGTTTGTATGAAACAGGTGAAGCAGGAGAATGAATGAGCTTGTTCGTGCGTTTGATGAAAGTTATAAACGCGTTTTCAGTTTTTCATTGATTTTAATGATTTCACATGATCATGTTGTTAAAAAGCATTTAGTAATATCATAAAACGCACTTACATGTTGATGATATTTAACTTAAAATCTAAAAACATAAAACGCACTTGGTAATATCATAAAACACACTTATATGTTGATGATAATTAACTTACAATGTAAAAACATAAAACGCACTTAGTGATATCATAAAATGCACTTACATGTTAGTGATAATTAACTTCCAATGTAAAAACATAAAATGCACTTAGTGATATCATAAAACACACTTATATAAAACGCACTCAGTGATATCATGAAACACACTTACATAAAACATAAAACGCATTCACTGATATCATAAAATGCACTTACATAAAACATAAAACATAAAACATAAAACGCACTCAGTGATATCATAAAACGCACTCAGTAATATCTACAATATAAAACAGTTATGTATCAGCCTCTGTTCATCTCTGAACTTTATTTCTTCTTCGTTTGATGAATGCTCTGTGTTTTTTTTTGTTTACAAAGTATGATTTCTTCTACGTTTGATGAATGCTCTGTTTTTTTTTTGGTTTACAGAGTATGATTTCTTCTTCGTTTTGATGAATGCTCTGTTTTATTTTTTGGTTTACAGAGTATGATTTCTTCTTCATTTTGATGAATGCTCTGTTTTTTACAGAGTATGATTTCTTCTTCGTTTGATGAATGCTCTGTTTTTTTTTTACAGAGTATGATTTCTTCTTCGTTTGATGAATGCTCTATTTTTTTTTGTTTACAGAGTATGATTTCTTTAGATCTGATACACAATTAAACATCACAATGATGGAATATTGTGAAATCAGTTATAAAAATTTTGAATTCGGATTTAACGATAAAACAGGGAATGTATTATTATGTAATTAAATGATGGATGTAAAGTCTATATTACCCTTGAATTGGCTTCAGATGTTATAACCGCTAAGTTACACGTGGCCACTTTTGGTGGCTTCTTACACTTTGTAGGTTAAGGTACTTTGTACCAAATACTTTCTCGCATTTACATATATGTACAACACTAGTTTTTGTAGTTTTAGACACGTGTGTGTGTGTATATAAGTATAAATGCAAAAAAAAAAAAAAAAAAAACTTGCAGGAAAATGGGTGATTTAGCAACAAAAAAATATTTTTTTTTGCTTTATAGAAATATGTGGTGCAGAATGATTCTCTCAGTTCTTAATTTAGCCAAAGGTTCTAAAATGAACCAAAACCTATATATAAGTTATGAAAATATCAAACTTTATGTGAAAAAGTTTGTTTTAAATGCAAGAAAAGTCTTAGAGTATTTCTATTACTAGTAACTGCATATATTTATTCTTAGAAATAACTAGATGTATTGTGCGCGTTTTTCACATAACGCGTTAAAGCAGATTTTGGTAACCGACAAAGGCATAGAGACTAACCTTGGACAATGAGAAAATACAAAAGTGGCAGCGGCTTCGCGGAGAATACCAGGAATTTCCCGCGGTCCGCGGCACATGGTGGAGATGGCGCACGGTAGATGTGGTCGGCTGCGTACGTTAGAGTGAAGCAGTTATTCATTTCGTGGTCATTAAATATATAGATAATAAACGAACAAAAACCGAACCCGTGCGAAATCGGGTAAAAAAACGCATTATGTCGGGGACCAAAATGGAAAAAAAAAACTTAATAAAAAAGTTGGTGGCCAAAACGGGAAAAAAAACTTAAACAAAAAGTAAAAAAACATTGTGTGGCCAAAATGAGAAAAAAAAAAACATAACAAAAAATTTGGTGGTCAAAATGGGAAAAAAAAGTTTAAAAAAAAGCAAAAAAAAAAAATGTGGCCAAAATAGAAAAATTAAAACTTAACTATTTAAATCAACTTGATTATTAATATATTTTAATTGTATATAGATACAATTTTTAATGAACTCTACAAACCAAGGATGTCGTATTTGATTTATAAATAGGATGAGTTTTCAACCATATTTCATTTACATATATAAAGGTGTATGTCTATTTGAATATATAAGCATTGTATGCATATATATGATCAAATGTGCTAAGTGTTACTCATGCTATATGATATGTATATGTATATGAAGAACAATCATATGTGCAAAGGGTTTGATGAAAACTAAATACTATTATTTTCCCAAAATGACTAAGCTACTTGCATATATACGTGTGTAGTAAATGTAACAACTTGGATAACTTGTACTGAGTAAGTTATCCATACATTAGCTTAGCGTTAACATAGGTATCCAAATCATGTCACGGAATGGGTCCCGAGGGGTAACATGATAACATAGATTACGGATAATCAATCACCAATGTGTCGGTAACCTAAACGTTTTCAGAAAGATAAACATCTCATTCAGTGTAGCAAGTTTGGGTGTATAACTTGCTGGGTGGATACACATGTTAGACCTTGGTGTCTTATTTGGTTTAGGACACTTGTAGGTTGGTTTTACTTATTTCGGACTGTTTGCTAGCCTTTTGCACAGTAGTACTAGGTGAGTTTCACGACCCCTTTTGTTTTATATGTTTTATATATACGATGGGAGTACATAGTCGTTTCATACATATACAGTAGTTGGGAATGATTGTACCGAATCATTATGTGCACATAAGTTATTCCATGGGTATCGAGCTCGGGAGGTCCTCATAGGCGTAACGTTGTAACCATTAGTCTAGTGACCGAAGAACATTGAATAGATCCACTGGGGCTGAAAATCCCCGCTCTTGGTTGGTAGCTCCAATTGGGTACATTCAAAGAGCGCATGTGTGTCCTTCATCTATTTTGCATCACCATTTGTGTGGTGTGCGAGGCAACGGTTTCCATTGTCAAGGTTTTGTTATAGGCTTATGTGGGCACATATGTAAGTGTCGTAATTAAACACTGGCTGATCATCATGTATATCATGGACTACGTATACAACATTTTGCAAACGTGGTTTTCATTTGATGCCTTTCAGAAACCTGTGAACTCGCCAACTTTGTTGACGATTTTAAGCATGTATGTAGATACTTGAATTGAATCGCCATACAGGGTAAAAGTCAAGCATGCATTGTGTCGATGCCACTTTTGTTGGAAGTTATACATGCATTGTGTCTCATAGTTGTCGTATCTAAGACCTTTTGTGTGCGTCTACGTGCTCTGATGTGCTTTAGCATCCTTAAGATGCTTGATGCCGCTTAATGGATGCCATGAATCATCATTTCCCTTCGGGTACGAAGAGTTCAAATAGTTGACGTCTTAGTAACACAACAAATTACTTAGTGGGTAACGAACCCTTCTAGGTCAACTAGTAGGAGACGAAACCTTGGCGAGGGTGCCCGACGGGGGCGACAACAAGGGTCAAGTGGATCGCACTATTTATATTTGACTGATTTCTCGATTAACAAGAATAGAATACGCGAGTATGCTTGATCCAAAGGCGGAATATAATGAATCAAGTTGTTATTGGTTTTTTAAGAGATTGAAAAATGTTAAACAACACAAGAAAACAATCACATGAAATTTTGATAGCAATTCGATGTGGTTTCAATACTTAGGCAAAAAGTTACATTTGAAGAACATAAGTGTCTATTTATATACATGCCTCATACGCCTGGACTGTTCCAGGTGTATGGACTCCTTACGCCTGATAATCAAAATATTAATATAATTACATCAAATGCTATTGAACTAACAGATAAACAACCAAGTAACTAGATGTAGGACCTAGCTAGGGACACACACGCGGGTACTTTAACAAGTTAAATGGTGGGCATGTGTTGTATTTGTTGAAGATGTTTTAATTAGTAGTTGCTGAATGATGATAAATTATGCACTTGTCAAAGAATGTCAGTTTATGTAGTTGTAGAACAAGGTTATGTTACAATTGTATTTGTACTAAGAGATACCTTATACGTTCTAGGACAATAATAAGAGGGTCATCATGTTTAACAACAAACGAGTCTAGTAGGTCCTATGAGGGGTTGTATTTAAGGAGTTGTTGTGTCCTAGATATGGTTCGTTTGGTTTGGTTGAGCGACCTACATATTAAGATGCATCGAGGGTTGTCCTTCGGTGTTTAGGTAATCTGATCCTTATTGGAAAGATCACTTGATACATTTAAGGGTTAGAGTTATTAGTCGCTTGGGGTGTGGAGTCGTGGTACTTTAAATTAATATTGATGTACTTTTAATACCTTGTTTGTGATTTTACAATGATGGTTTCTTGGTTTTAAATAAAGTGTTTGCTATGTGTTTTAAATGCTTAGCTTACACCATTAGAACTCACACAGCGTAGCTAACTTTAGCATGTGTGCGAATCAAGTTGGTGCTGCACTTGGATAGTGGGTAAGATTACTCATGATATTGTGGAAGGCTTTTGTAGGTTTTGAGATTTATTAACAAATTGAGTTTTAAAACATTGGGTATTGTTATTAACTGAATTTTCGTTGTGTGTTTCTAAGAGAACTACTTATTTTTAAACAGTATTATTATGTGAACGACGATAACCTGCCCTGGTTGGAGGCCTTATAAGTTGGTATCATATCAATAGTTTAAGATGAATGGGCATTTTTTAATCCCTAAACTAAAACTGTAATGGGACCAAAGTAACAAATGCCACCAAAAGTAGGGGTGTTCAAAACCGGATATCCGAAAATTCGGATATCTGAATATCTGACAAATTTTGAAGAGTTAATTTTACTGTTCAAAATTTAGGATACGGATATCAAAAATTCTTAAACAAATTAAAAATTATATAAATCCACTTTCTTGAATTTTAACTAGAAGCAATGTAATTAGGTACACTTCATTTTTACTTTGTTTTTCGTGTTGTGTTTAGTAGTTGTAGTTTCTCTGTACACTCCATGTAAATGTCCGTCCACGAGAAGGTGATTCGATGTGCACTGATCCCACGTAAGTTCTCTATTTCTATCAATTTCAACTCATTATTTATTAATAAAATTTATAGTACAAGGAAAAAAATGCGTGGATTCGCCTAACAATCCCGTTTTACATGTATTAAAATTTTGGTTATTTCATATTCTTTGAAAGTGCATAGTAAATAAAATATCATGTTTTAAGAGTTTTATTTTACTAAATAAATGGGAAGGCGTTATTTGTTTAGATGACTCTCATTCACGATGTTTTCCTATTTGTTTAAAAGGTAAAACAGACTGTTGTAGTCAACTAGTTATATATTCTTTTTTTACAAATGAATTGGTAAATATGACAATTTTTAGTGTATTGAAAAGATAATCACAATGTATAAATTAAGAAGGACATATATGATTTTTGCAATATTTTTTAAATGGATATTTATTAATTTACTCTTTAACTCCTTCATTTTTAGTTAGTAGTTACACTTTTCTCTCCTCCCCTACAAAATTATAATCCTTTTATTTAATGCTATTACAACTTTTAAACTATTATATCTTAAAAACATTCGAAAAAACAGTGGCTACATGCTCATTTTTATCGATGTTTCAATGTTTGTCTTAGTCAATATAGACGTGTGGATTGAAATGTACAAGCAAATAATGCCTTAGTGTACAAGTGATCACTGGCTTAGTATACAAATAATAAACACTAATTGAACTTATTTTACCAAATGGACTGTTTGTATTTACATGTGGATCTCATCTAAGCCAAAATAGAATTCCCTATGGGTCGTAAAGAACACATGACAGTCTACATTACGAGTTTAGTGTAGTCGTTTAGATTAGATGTTTAAAAAGCTAAGTAAATGTTATATAATTGTTTTTATTATCATAATTATTAGTGTGTTGATATTAACAATATTATGATAATTATTACTTAGCACTCATTTTTTTTATCATAAAAACAAGTCATGCATCCATAACAGTGTTAAGGTTATTTATTATGATGTAATGTTGAGTCTCTGCAAGTCTAATCTTCAACGTGAATTTAGCAAAATGATATTAACATTTATCTAATTTTTCGTTTTTGAGATTATATTTTTATTTGCACATTACTTGATCATTGTATAATATCTAAAAATCATACTTTATTATATATAAAGAAAAGATATATTATTAAATATTAACATTTTAGGTAGATTCGTAGGACAGCGATTGTATCAAAATAATATATTAAATAGCTATGAACTAAGTACATATTTTGATATAATAAACAAAACGTGATAGAAAGTGGCCATTGAATAAGATGTAGGAGATAACTTATCATACGCTAAAGCTATTTCATTTGATTTCAGTTATTGATTGAGTTGTTTTAATTTAATCTTTTCCTTCTAGATAGATCATTTTTAATTACAGTGGTTTAATTATTTTTTCATTTTTATTCAAGTTTCAATCTCATATCTTATATTCTAAATAATATACGTATTTAACACTATAATTTATTTATTTTTTTCAACATTCCGGTATGCATTTAGTTGAAAAAAGTTGTATGAAAAAAGTGTTTTTTTATCACAAGCTATAGCAAGTTCGGTATTAGGATGAACCAAACCAATGCCGGTAAATGTATTTTTAAAACTGATACTGGTCACTGTTTTTCAATAATATGTTGGCTTAATCATATGCTAAATTATTTCATTTGGTTTTTAGTTATTGATTGATTTGCTTTAATTTAATTCATTCCTTTTATATAAATGAATTGATCCAAATACCACATACGAAATAATATGAAGGTTGATCAGAAGTTGAATCCTAACCCAATGTCTACGCATTACCTCACAGTTTCTGTGTCAGATTAATAGGTATTTTTTTACAGTGACTTAATATTTCCTTTGTTTTCATCCTCAAAAGATGTAATAATCAAACATTATGAGTACAAGAAATTTTAAGGATCACTCTTGATGACGAATGGTGGTATGATATTAGATGAGATTATTCAGATTTGGAAGGAGTATGACTAAATTGATTTCATCATGATTTAGGTAGTTTACATTTAGCACTGAGTTTTGAACTTTTATGTTTAAGACTTATTTTTCTTTATTCATATGTTAGTTTATTGCATCAATGATTTTTTAAAGTACTTCATAATTTAAATGCTAAATCAGTTAGTTACCAGACATGTGTAGCGCTTATGATGTATATCCACCACAATTATGTCAAAACAAATATTGTTCGAATAAGAAATTAGTATCACAAGGCAAAGTGTCACTCCCATCACATCGCACGAGTTTCATACTAGTTATTAATTATTTAGTTAACTTTTTTTTACATGTTGAAAAATTAAAAAGATTTGTATTTTAAATTAACCTTTTTATTACATATAAAAAAATGAAACAGATTTAAATTAACTTTTTTATTATTTTACACCCTATTTTAGGTCATGTGTAGTGGAGGGGAGTTATAGGGCGTTATAGGGATTAAAATATTATAAAGTAATAGAAGGGGGGTTATGGGGCGTTATGGAAAAAGAGGGTGTAGTGGGAAGGGGCGTTATGGGGCTTTATAAATGATTGGGTAATCATTGGTTAATTATTGTTTTCTTATTTAAATAATAATAATAAAAATATTAAAAGAAAGTTATTATATTAAAAACTAATAGTAAAAAAATAATATGAAATAGGTACAATAGAATATGTAGATAAGATAAAGTGTAGGGACTCTTTTTGTAAATTATAAAGTCACTTTGCTTTATCCTCTTTCCTCTTAACTTCATCTTCTTCTTCATCGATCTGCTAGGGTTTGGTTTTTTACCCACCTTCATCTTCATCATCTTCATAATAATAATAATAATAATAATAATAATAATAATAATAATAATAATAATAATAATAATAATAATAAGAAGAAGAAGAAGAAGAAGAAGAAAGTACTCCAAACATCCCTTTGTCAGCCACAACGCTCGTTGTGTACATAACCCCCCAACCCATAACGCCACCATAGCGCCCGGGGGGGGGGGGGCGGTGTTCCCCGGCGCTATGGGGCAATAACGCCCCCTCTAAAACGCCCACTACACATGAACTTATAACTACAGGAAGAAAATCACTCTATGATTTAGCTCTAAGATACGTGTACAACAATCAAAGAAACTTCTATATACTATGTTTATTCAACAATAATCTATACATATAATAAACCAAAGCCATTTTAATGACATGGCACTCAAAGAGGCATTCTCCTCCTTAAGTGTGTCGTGTGTCATCCAATGTGGCATTGAGATATTTTAGGAAAAAAATAATTTAAAAACAAAATTAGATTTTTCTTTCTTATGTTTCCTCCCATATTTTTTAAACGTTAATATCTGTTATATACGAGATTTTTTAAAGAAAAAAATTACACCAAATTAACGAGCGTTTTATTATCTTTCCAACGAGTACCATAGTGCTATATAAAAAATTGAGAAAAAAAACGACTATTTTTTGTTGGGTTATGTTCAAACAGGAAAAAAAAACACAAAGTGTTCAGGTAAATCATTAATCATGTATAGGCAAGTCACTAATTATGTTCAAATCAGTAAATATGATTTCTATTTTCAACATACGTTAGCATTGGATTTATACATTGTTTTAGGTTAGATATTAATATTAGAGTTATACATTGTTTAAGGTTAGGCGTTAACATTGGAGATATATTTTTAATTGTTTTAGGTTACCTGCTACCCGAAGCTTTCATGCATGTAACTGTAAAGCGCGTCATTCTATTTCATATGTAAAATTAATATGTCATATTAGATTTTTCAACCCCGGGATGTTCCCGGGGTATAATCTGGTATCTAAAATAATGTGATACACGATACCACATCACATCTACATTCGTGCATGCATTGTTATTCATGTGTAGCATGAAAAGAGTTTTTTTTTTAACGGCCAACGAAATATCATTTGAATTATCAGTGGGTTAGCACTGGACAAATGGCTGCCCACTGAGCAGCCCAAGTTCACCAAGCCACTAATTCGGGGAAAAACATGTCGTCCGAAGGTCCACTACAGTAAAACCCCTTTAGATCAGATTCGAACTTAAGACCAAATGGCCTCAAGCTCTTGTCTTTATTTCCCCATACCACTCCACGAAACAGTGGGTGGTATGAAAAGAGTTGACAGCCATTTTCGTCCTTCAGGTTTGGACGTTTTTGCCCCATCAATCCAAAAATGTTTTTTTTTTCAACTGGACTCCTGAGGTTTGCATTTTGTTACCATTTTCATTCGATTGGCTAATTGAGTTAAAATGTATCATTAAATGAGGGGCTCTTTGGACATTTTGCCTAAGCAACCAAGGGGCATTTAAGAAAATTTTTATACTTTGTTTATTTTCATTTTATAGTTATATTAGATCTCTGCAACTTTATCCAAAGTTCCAAACCACCATTCCACCGGCTCTACCTAAGAGGGTGTTTGGGATTGAGTTTGGAAATGCAAAAGTGCTTTTGGTCAGAAGTGCTTATTGGCTTATGACTTTTTTAAAATGAGTTTTAAAAAAGTGTTTAGATTAGTGTTTGGAATGAGAAACGTCAAAAAGTCAATAGATTATTTTTTTTAAGTGTTTCGCTTAACTTATTGTGGATATTGGTTGTATGAGTGGTAAATTTGTAATTTTTTTTCCAAAAGCCAGGATTTCTAACTTGTCAAAAACAACTTTTCCACCCTTAAAAGCCAAAAGTCAAAACAGAAAGTACTTTTGGGTTACACAAACAGCTTATTGGCTTCTTGGAAAAGCCAATAAGTCAATAAGTTGTTTTGAAACTCAATCCCAAACACCCTTTAAATCTCATACCCAGCCTCACTTCTCTTTCCCTCTCTCTACTCTAATTTCTTGTGCTTTTTGGGAAACAAAAACGACACCCATAAGGCGAAGTCAACGCCACCACTTACCATCTACTACTTTCGTCGACCACCGGAAGATCTAATCACTTTCACAACTACTATGGTATCAAACACGAAACTCAATAACTAATTTATACATTTATGTTTACACTCAGTTAATCACCAGAATCAAAAGTATATATGAAAATTCCAAGAAAAAATAATTTCTCACTAAAATTTTCATGAACCCCACCATACCAAGTGGTGACTGGTGGTGGAGTTGCAGTCAGATTAGCATGAGTGGTCGGAATAGGTGGTGAGACGGCGGAGATGCAAGGTTTAACAGGTGGTTGAGGAGGCGGGGCAGTTAATTATCGTCGGATTGACCAGACATATTGGCGTTGGCGGTGGAATGTATGGGCTTCTGATGAGGTTTGTAAAGATGCTGTCTTGATGCCATTTTGAGGTAGGTTTTACCGGTTGATGGAATTCAAAGTTATTGGTTTTTGTTTCTTGATTCTCAAAATCAAGTGGGATGTACAAATGATTTTCATATCATTTTGGTTATTGAGAATATGGGTTTTGATATATGATGGTGGTGGTTTTGGCATCATGGTTGTGCTGGTGGTAGCAGATGGTAGATGGGAGATGGGAGAGAGAGTTGTGTGAGAACTTAAATAAAATAAAGAAAAAGTTAAAAGGTTCAAAATACCTTTAATTTAACGTTGAATTTAGACGAGGTTGGAAAATTGAATGAAAATGGAAACAAATTGCAAACCTCGGGGGTAAGTTGCAAAAAAAAAACATTTTTGGATGGATGTGGTAAAAACGCTCAAACCTTAGGGACGAAAATGGCTATTAACTCGAATGAAAATTGTAATTTTTTACCGGGTTAGATGGGAGTTAATATTCACACACCTTTTGTAACATCTGGCTTCTTCACTATCAATATTGTCTGTTTTGTTCCTAATGGGTTGTCTGCCTAGGAACTTACAAATTTGTTTTTGGTCATTCTGGTGGAGACATTTCAGATGCCACCCATCGTGATACTACTCTCACCTAAGGATACTTAACTGTAGAGTTTTCATGTGTTTTACAAGCAACTAATAAATAAATTTTACAATAATAAATAAATATATAAAGGGATGGACCGATAATCTACTTCTTTATGGGTAGGTAGAAGGACAAGTGAAGGTTCATCAAGTGATCATCATCTGCTTCTAGTAGGGAGATAATTCTTTCACCCCGTCAGTAAGGGTTAAGACTATAGGGAGTGGAGGGGGGAAAGACGGGGGTGAAGTGCCATGTGGCACTTGTGGGACCCGTGGGAGGGAGGGGGGGGAAGTGACATGTGGAATTTTTTTTCTTTTTTTTATAAAAAACTTTAATATATTAATAAACATAATAATAATAATAATAATAATAATAATAATAATAATTTAAACTGAAAATTTATTAAATTAATAAAATAATAAAAAAATAATTAATATTAAAAAATAATATTTGTTAAAAAAATATTAAAAATTTATTATCAAACATTTGAATTTCAAACGGTTACTGTTCCAAACCGTTTGAATTTCAAATTTCCCCCCAAACGTTTAAATTTCAAAGTTTGAATTCCAAACGTTTTCCCCCCAAATGGTCATATTTCTAACCCTATAAATACAACACCAAAACTCATTCTCAGTCACAACTCCTTCTCCTCCTCCTCAAAGCAATGAATAATATGGGTGGCGGTTTTGCACCAGGCGGCCCCGGCGACTACCATTCTCCTCCTCTCATCCTCCTGCTGCTGCTGCACAACCAACTTTCTCTCCTCCTCCACAACCTTGGTTCTATCCTCCTACTCCTCCTGCTGCTGCACAACCAACCTTCACTCCTCCTCCTGCTGCACAACCAACTTTCTCTCCTCCTCCTCCTGCTACTCAAGCAGATGATGACTTCACGGATGAGGAGTTGGTCTGGGCCGTCGATTATACCATGGCTCTTAGGGAAATGGACCGACTAATGTTGCCGGCACCCACCCCCGGTGTAGGGAGAGTGGCCCCATCCCCACCTCCGGACTACCCCACCCCCACCACCAGACTACACCCACCCCTACCACCAGACTACCCCCACCCCCACCACCAGACTACACCCATCCCCTACCACCATACTACACCCACCCCCCCCCCCCCGCCAACGAGGGGAGCCAACCGAGGAGGACTTGGAAGCACTTAGGGAAGCGATGGAAGAGGAACGCTTCTACAATTATTCCCCTCCTTGTGAGTACTGCTGGATCCGCGAGGATGCGAGATCCGATGGTCGTGATAGCGATCGTTCCGTGTCCCCACCCCAGTACACACCGGAAGACTGGGACAATTACTCCCCGTAGTGGGAGGTTTAGGTTTTTAATAAGTAATTTAGGATTATATTATGTGTTTATGTAACGTTTTAATAAGTAGTTTAGGATTAGGAACTCTGTTTGTAATAAGTAATTTAGGATTGTATTTTATGTGTTTATGTGTTATGTGTTAATGTAATGGTTTAAATTCAAAATATTATGTAATCTGTTTACATAAACTAACATTAATACTAAAAACAAATAAAACATTAAACACTAAAACCTTAAACATTACAAATAAAACACTAAACATAAAACATAATATTAAACATTACACATTATTAAAACACTAAAACCTTAAACATTAAACAAATTAAACGCATCATAGACCAGGACAAAAGACTGGTGATGTGGAAGTCGTTGTCGTAGCGTTGACGATAAGCGTCGTGTGTGAGTTGAATTGTCATTTGTTCGCTAACGCTAGGGTGCGCCTGCATCGTCGCTTCATAGACTGTGTGCCATCTCCTGCAGTTATTTTGTATGGCAGACCACATACTGGAGATCTGATCGACGTTACGGTTGTTGGTTTGGCTAATTAGGTTGTACTCGTCCAAGACATTGTGCCAAAAGTCCTCCCTATTGTTTGGGGGTTCTCCATAGTGTTGATCCACGCCGTCACCAAATAGAGTTGATCCTGATTAGTCCACCTTGCCATGCTTTTGGTTTGTATTTGGGTTGGTGTTTGGGTTTGTGATTGTACCAAATTGTGTTGTGTATGTATGTATATATATAGGAGTTAGCTTAAAAAAATAAACAAAAATATCTTGCTCCCAACGTTCGAAAAATTAATTTTTTTTCCAGCGGTTGAAAAATGAGGCCCAATCAAACCTTGACACCTCACACACTCCCTTCCCCCACGCCCGGTCCTCCCCTCCCCGCCTCATCCTCCCGCCCCCTCCTCCACGCCACCACGGGGCGGTGTTTCCGCCCGTGGAAACCGTCCCCGCCCACTTCTCCCGCCCCACTCCCTCCACTCTAAATGGAAAGACTTATTTTCATGCATTGAAAGACTCTACCTTAATATTTACACTTAAGTTAGGTGTCTTAAATTTTTTATAAAATTACATCTACGTCCATCAAAAATTCTTTATAATGTATATTATAGAATATTATAATTATAGAGGAAAACATAACATTGAGCCTCTATATATTATTGTGAGTATACAAAACCAAGAAAAAAACAATAAAATACATGTAGTAGTAAAATAGATATAGAGATTAAGATGTAATGACTTTTTAAAATATAACCAAAGTTGGAGAAAACCAATTGTTTTTAATTAAATTATACATGGAGAGGCAGAGACCTGCATTAGAATGCTCTAAACATTAAAAATTCCTTTATTTAATAGCTGTAATACATACATTTGAAGGTATTAAAGTCGACCAGCCCTTTACTGGCACATTTTCTTTTTGCGGATGATGTGTTATTTTTAGAAGAATGGTCGCATAATAATGCGATGATGTTAAGACGAATCCTTATATGTTTTTATTTTGTATCCATGATTAAAATCAACATACAAAAGTGCAGCATATAAGGAATTTGTGTGGGGCACGATGAAGTCTTGTCCATGGCAGGAATATTTGGGTGTAAGGCTGGTAACTTCCCTTTCATTCACCTTGGTCTACCGGTCATAGGAAACATGAATTTAATAAAAAGTTGGGATCCCATTATGGAAAAATTTCGTAAAAGGCTTTCCATTTGGAAGGCGCGACAAATTTCCATTGGATGTAGAATAACGCTGCTGAAGTCGGTTCTTAATTCGCTCCTAACATATTACTTCTTATTTCGAGCACAAAACAAAGTCATAAAAATGCTAGAAAGGCTACGGCGAACTTTCTTTTGTGGCGGTAGCGAAGACAAAGAAAAAATGAATTGGGCAGCATGGTCTGACATAATCCTACCAATCAACCAAGGTGGGATTGGAATTGGGTCGCTAAATGACGCCAACATCGCCATGCTTGCAAAATGGTGGTGGCGGTTTAAGTCGGAACAAAACGCTCTTTGGCGAAAAGTTATACGAGCTATCCATAGGGGTTCTCGACAATGGTTTTTCATTCCACGTATGTTGTCAAACCCGGGGCCATGGAAACAAATAGTCAACATTCGACAAGACTTGTATCGAATGGATGAGGACCACACCTAATTTGTAATCGTAACATCTTCTAAGCATGAAGTTGTGAATTTGTGAACTAGAAAGTAATGTTAACTTGCTAGAGGTAATAATTTTGACTATTGGTGGATCCATTAGGTCCATAAGTCCTAAACATTATAGTTTGGAAAATGACGCCTACAAGGTGTTTGATAAAATACCTCAATGAAACTCGTTTTCATTTGGCCATACTTAAGGCATTGATAAGCTTGGTCAAAACTTGTGTGGTCAAATGACTATGTTTAAGAGCATGATTTTAATCACCAATGTGGATTACACATTTAGGTGCGAGTACAAGAAACTTCGTTTGGTCAAGAAATCTTAGAATGAGGTAAAATGGAAGCACGCATAAGGTAAGTCACTCGATGGCTTAAATCTTAATATATTCCTAGTACGTTCATATGCTTAGTTATAACTTTGTATATACATTTGGGATCTAGACATTGGAGTGTCATAAAAGAAGCTTAAATGAGATTCATAATTCATAGAAAACGGCCTTAGATGAAGGTTATCAAAATCCCAAATTAGGCTAACAGGTCAATTAGGTAAAACACTAGTTAGTTAAGGACCTAAGCCGAGGGTCAACATTATGCCGATATCGATTTTTGTTAATTGCTTGAGTATATTCGTAGACTCTATGTTATCAATCTCAAGCTAGTCTATAAGCGAAAAGGATGCGAACTAAGGTAAGTCATAACTATGCCTGTTTATCGGGTAGGGCCTTATCTAAGGGTAATCACTAAATAAATCTTAATCACAGACGAATCCGAACCTTATCTAAGGGTAATCACTAACGAGGTACAACAAGGGTAAGATTCAAACCTTGTTTAAAGGTTGAACTACAAGTAAACTTGAACCTTACTCGAAGTTTCGTTAAACTACTCGAATTCTATTTGGAAGTTGAATCAGACACCAACTAGAACCTTGGTTCGGTTGGACGAGTAAAGAGTATGAACAACAATATTGGCTTATCATAGGATAGCCATGACAAATTCAAAACGAAAAACCGTAACAGAATCCATCAGAGCCTACGGGCAAATGTGAACTATGCGTCACACTAAATCATAATGAATTCGTGAAAGCCTACGGGCGAATGTGAACTACTCGTCACACTAAATAGGAAAACAAACAAAAGTAGAATCCCACGATGCAAGTGTGAACTACGATTCACACCTTTGAACTAAGAACGTGGTTGCAAACCGCAAAACGATGTATTAAATAAATAAAGAGACGAAGCAAACGCTAAATAAAGAGGAGCTCGTAGGAGACCCCAGAAGTCGTAGGTGGACCCTCACCAAGAAAACGATCACAGCCTCTAGCTTCAATCTTATAAGAACAATGATAAATAATGTGATCTAATCGAGGCATGTTAAAACAAACAGATCGGAATTAACCTCATGGGCCTTAGCACATGATCGATGAACGGGCAATCAGAAGTCTAAAATATACAGAATTACCAATCGGAGTAACAAAACGAACAATAAACCGTTAATAGTCTAGTGATATCTAGGAAATCGCTAGAAGGTTCAAATGGGTCAAGTGAAGTCGTCACCACTTGGACCCAGATCAATGCGTAAATATAATTAAGCCTAGTGACATGTGAAAACACTATTAGAAAGGTCAAACGATGTCTAGGACAAGGAAAACGTGAGGTACAGAAAGGACTCGATGCTTTTCGGTAAAACCATGGCATTATAAGAGGCCTTTGAGCCGAAATCAAACGAAAACTAAAACCACGTTGAGTGTGCATGACGGTCTTCGGGAAGCCGTTATGATAGCCAAACCCAATATATGCCTCAGTGCATAGAAATGATTATAAGCAGAGTAAATAATCAAATATATACCCTAAGCCTTCAGGGACTTAAGGGTTCTAAACAAACAAAGGAGTCAAATCAATGACTCTTGGACAAACCATGACACCTGCGGGTGCCTAAACTAGAATAATTCCCATTAAGGGTAAATGAATATGCATACATAAACCTAGCAGCATAATCAAATTCCATTAAAATAACCTCGCCGAGAATGGATAAAACTCAAGGTTAACCATGAGGCGTGACCCATGGGAATTCATATATATCCATTTCCGAGGATGAAACCCTTTTTAAGGGGGGTGGAATTGTAACACCCCAAAAATTTCTAAACCGTATTTTGTGATAATATAAGCAAACAAGGATTTTTATTGAATCGACCGAATCTTGACCTATACGAACTTCCTAATCTAGGGAAATAACCCCGTTAACCTTGTTAGCTAAACAAGGCTTAAACAATTTCATGAGACTAACTTGGCTACAGCAAGTTAACTAGTAAATACTTGACAAAACATGGAGGGGCTAAACTTGCCCAACAACCAAACTTGAGTTTGGTTAAGTAAAAAAAGGGGAAGATCAACATATGCAGGTACATATGTCGATCAAAACACACACAAAACACACACACTAAGCTAAAACCTCCAATTCTTACTCAAATCAAGCCAAAATCAAAGGGGAAAATCGTGCATTAAGCAAAAAGGGATCATCTAAGGTCCAACACACCTAAAGGTATCAATTATTTGGTTTAATTTGATGTATACTTCATGTATAAACATGGTGAGAATTCTAGGGTGTTTTGTAAATGTTAAATTAGTGATCATTAGAGGTTGCTCTAGCATAAGGGAACCTTAATCATGTTTAATCTAGTAAAAAAGATGTTAATACATGCATGTTTTGTGTGATTCATGTGAAATTGTTGAATATGTGAAAGGTGGATTTTGTCATTAGTTGAGGACCACACCTAATTTGTAATTGTAGCATCTTCTAAGCATGAAGTTGTGAATTTGTGAACTAGAAAGTAATGTTAACTTGCTAGAGGTAATAATTTTGACTATTGGTGGATCCATGAGGTCCATAAGTCCAAAAAAAATTAAAATTAGGAAAATGACGCCTACAAGGTGTTTGATAATATACTTCATTTAGGCATAGTTAAGGCATTGATAAGCTTGGTCAAAACTTGTGTAGTCAAATAACTAATGTCTAAGAGCATGATTTTAATCACCAATGTGGATTACACATCTAGGTGCGAGTAAAAGAAGCTTCGTTTAGTCAAGAAATCTCAGAATGAGGTAAAATGGAAGCACGCATAAGGTAAGTCACTCGATGGCTTAAATCTTAATATATTTCTAGTACGTTCATATGCTTAATTATAACTTTGTATATACATTTGGGATCTAGACATTGGAGTGTCATAAAAGAAGCTTAAATGAGATTCATAATTCATAGAATACGGCCTTAGATGAAGGTTGTCAAAATCTCAAATTAGGCTAACGGGTCAATTAGGTAAAACACTAGTTAGTTAAGGACCTAAGACGAGGGTCAACATTATGCTGATATCGATTTTTGTTAATTGTTTGAGTATATTCGTAGACTCTATGTTATCAATCTCAAGCTAGTCTATAAGCGAAAAGGCGCGAACTAAGGTAAGTCATAACTATGACTTTTAAATATATGTGCGTATCTTAGAAATTATACCAATGAAGTGTCGTAGGAATCGAGGTTCTATCGTAATTCCCAAGAGGCTTGAAAATAAGTCATGTCGCGAGTCACATGGGCCGCGCGAGTAAGACCAAGAGAAGTGGCACATGTGGCCATGGACAGGAGGCGTCGCCATGACGGTGAAGTGACTTGGCGAGTAAACACTTTATCAAGTTGAGACTTGATTTGTCCAATGCGAATCACAACCACGAACTTGGTAATTATAAAATTTCATGATTTTAACCTCTATGAGCCTTAACGGGTCAATTTGGGTAAAAACATTTCTCAACCGAACCGAAGTGTAAATTGAGGATGATTTTGGTTTCGGGCAAAGGTTTGGAATTGAAAATAGGATATAAGAATAGGTCATAAGTGTAGGGATCTTAACTTAGCCAAAATGGGTGAAAAATCTTGAAAATGGTGGAAATTTGGCTAAGGCGTATAATACAACAGAAGATGCAAAAATTCTGATAAAAACACCCCGTCGCGATACGCGACGGGGAGAGGCTACAGGCGTCGTGTGATGCGACGACCCTTCATGTTACGCGACGAGGGAAGAACTTTCCCGTCGCGTGACGCGACGAGCATCAGGACCCATTTTTCATAATTTTTATCATTTCCATCCAATCCTATTAAATCCCATATATGTTTAATGGGTTAAATGTTTTGTAAAACTCTTAGGTAAGAAGACTTTGAAGTCGGAAGATGATCACACCATAAATCAAGAACCGAACGCTCGAGACTCGATTGCTTCCGCGACTTTTGAACACGAACTATTATAAACTTGTTTTTGGAAGGTGTTATTGTTACCGTTTTCGATAATAACTTCTTCTTGCGTACGTTTTGAACCATAATACGTATGTATTAAAAGTTGTAAATATTGTTAAGTATGCAATGTTTTGAATCCAAACTTCCAAACTAAGTTTATTAACACGTAAAATATCCTATAATACCCGTTTATTAGGTAGGGCCTTACACCACGGCTGTGCAGGAGCTCAACTGAGACCTCATGGTCCTCCGAATGGTAGAGGTAATGCTTGGGAACCCAATTTCAATAATGGTAGGAATAACTTGTCTATTGCTGAGAGGATTAAATTGGGTCAGCAAGAAGCTAAAGTTAAAACTGGTTCAAGATCAACAAATATTAACCCTAATCCACCGATGTCTGGGTGCATAAAGATTCAAACTGTTTGTGTTAATTATTAATTGAATTGGGGTTTTCAGTATTGAAGGCAGGGGACGACAATATCACAATGACAACCTACAGATCGTTACGAAGTTAACCTACCTTCAAATGGTTGTTTTTGAAAAACTCTTATTTGATTAAAAGAAAGAAAATTTATTTGATTAAAAGAAAGAAAAATGGTGGATTAGGGTTTGAAATATATGCATGTGTGTTATAAAGAGGAAAGGAGATGATGGGGCTGTTTTACCCATGGGTTTAATGAAGTTAACTGAGATTTCTAACCCAGTTAGTGATAAAGGACACAATATGCAATAAATAAAGAGATTTTGGACATAAAATGCAAAAAAAATAAAAAATAAATAAATAAAGGACATGTTTCATAATTTCTGCCATACATTAAGGACACAAAGTGTAATTTTGTCATAATATCTTTGATACATCATAACACATATTTTTTCACTTGATATTAGATTTATCTATCCCGAAAAGCTTTCGGGATATAATCTAGTATTAAATAAAAGACAAAATAAAATATTATAATAAGTAAATAGTACATTATAGTTTTTTTTTCCAAAATCGTATCTTGATTTTGTTTATGTTAACTAACTACATTATATTTATTCAATCCGTGTAAGACACTTGTTTATTCAACCCGTACAATACATGAGTTTTTTAATATGTAACTTTTTTTATTATTTAATATATAAAATATCATTTATTCAACCCATATAATACACAAGATTTAATTGTGAATATAATAAAAATCTTTTTTATAATTTTATATTTGTATTGTTTATTTCGTTCTTTTAAACATTGTTATCGTTATTCTGGTTGCTTGAGTATGTTAATTAGTTTCGTAGTTTCTAATTTAGTATGCTACCAAATATATAACTTCTAGACTTACTACACAACATTCCATGTTGCTTCAAAATGATCATCCACTTTTCTGACCTTGAAGTCGCACATATTACCTTGGAAATGCACATACCCATACAACCCCATGTTGCTTCATTTTGGTTTTTAAATATTCTTCTTTACATGCACTTATTTCAATGTTCAACACATATAACGAATAACTATAAGCTAACATGTCCAGTTTTGTCAGTAAATGCACTAAGGTGTTGCATTTCATTATTGTTATTGTTCATTTCATAAGAAGTTTTCTTAACCAATTCTCTTAAAGTGAATCACAATCAGTCGATTTTGGAACCTATTTTGCTGAATAAAGTATAACAAATATTATATAATAGATTTAGATTAAAGAATTGTTTTTATTTTGTCCGAATCGTAAAGCTCACCGGAAATAACTTAGTTATAATATATAATAGGAGTAATGGAAATAAATAATCCCAACTATTGCTCTTTGTCCGATAATGGTCCCAACTACGAAAATAACCACTAGCGGTCCCAACTTTCTACATATTGGCCACCACCGGACCCAAACTAACTCAGGTTAACTCCGTTAGTGTAATGCTGACGTGGCATGCTTAGGTGGTAAAAATAATCCTACGTGGCATCAGACGTGGCATCCTAGGTGGCAAAACGATCCTACGTGGCATCCTAGGTGGCAAAATGATCCTATTTGGCATCCTACGTGGCATGCCACGTCAGCATCACACTAACGGAGTTAGCCTCAGTTAGTTTGGGTCCGTTGATGGCCAATATGTCGAAAGTTGGGACCGTTAGTGGTTATTTTCGTAGTCGGGATCATTATCGGCCAAAGAGCAATAGTTGGGATTATTTATTTCCATTACTACTATATATATATATAATATAATATAATATAATATAATATAATATAAAGGGGTAACGACGCAGCTTGTGGCCCGTTTACTTTTTTTTTTTTGAAAGGTGTAGATCAGTTGGAAACCCATTAGCTTGCTTCAACCCTTTTTTGCGGAAGTCAAGCCACCCGGGTTCGAATCGGCACCCCACCGAAGCAGAGCTGGAATAACACATCCATAGCCACACCCACATGGGGCATTTATGCCACCAATGGGATTCGAACTCGAGACCCCGTGCGGGAACCTCCCTTAGGGAGTAAACCCTCACATCCTCAACCAGCTGGGCTGGAATCACGGACTTACGTGTCACTTGTAATTGTGGCCCGTTTACTTACGTGTCACTTTTAATTGGCTGTTTTTTATTGAAAGGAAATATAAGTAAATATCCCTATAAAAAATATATCTATACATATAATATACCAAAACAATTTTAATGACATGACATTCAAAGAGGACATTCTCCCCCTTGAGTGTGCCATGTGTCATCCCATGTGGCAGTGACTTTATTTTAGGAAAATAATGTTTTATTTTAGGAAAATAATAATTTAAAAACAAAATTAGATTTTTCTCTCAAATGTTTTCTCCCATAACTTTTAAACGTTAATATCTTTTATATACGAGATTTTTTAAAGAAAAAAATTACACCAAATTAACGAGCGTTTTATTATTTTTTCAACGAGTACCATAGTGTTACATAAAAAACGGAGAAAAAACGACTATTTTTTTATGTGGTTTTGTTCATACAGGAAAAAACACAAAATGTTCAGGTTATTCATTAATCATGTATAGACAAGGCAAGTCATTAGTTATGTTGAAATCAGTAAATATGAATTTTATTTACAACACGTGTTAGCATTGGAGTTGTACATTGTTTTAAGTTAGGTTTTAATATTAGAGTTATACATTGTTTAAGGTTATGCACTAACATTGGAGATACATTGTTAATTGTTTTAGGTTAAGTGCTACCCGAAGCTTTCTTGCGTGTAACTCGGGATATAATCTAGTATCAAAATATTTATATTTTCACATTGTTAGAAAATTGTGTTAATAATAATAACAACAATAACAATAATAATAATAATAATTTAAAACATTGCAGTCACCCTTCGTTTCCTTCCTTCCATGACCATTCCCTAGTCTTTCGATTCATACATTTTCTTACACAAGACCAGGGTACGTACCTAAACACCCATCTTCCCCTTTCTCTCCATTCCCCCCATTGTTATTCCACTTCCTTCTCCTCTTTTTCTCACCACCCTTTTATTCACTTCAATCATCATCACTCAATTCCCCAATCAGATCTTAAATTTTCCATCCTTTTGCTATTATTATCACTCTAACAATCATGGGTTGTTGCTATTTCCTTGTCAACTTGTAGTCTTGAATTAAAAAATCTTTATTTATTATTATTATTTTTTTTTGTTGTAGGAGTTTTGCTTGATCAGCTGTCGATCTGTGGAAGATCCGATGCTTTTTGATTGAATCCGAGAATACCCATTTCTTAGTTTCATTCATAGTTGCAAGCAATCTGTTTAAATTTCTGGTAAACATTTGTTGATTGTTTTGTATGCAAGGTGTTTGATAAAAGACCTGACTGAATCTTACCTCTGTTTTTTTAATTGTTTTTTATATTTTTATTTTTTTTGTGTGGTTTTGATGAGATCTGTGTGATGGGTCTGTGTTTGAATTTTGTTGGTTTTGATTGGATAGGATGGAAATGGAGAGTGGAAGCTGTTCATTGGTGGGATTTCATGGGACACTAATGAAGAACGTTTGAAGGAGTATTTTGTAACGTTTGGTGAAGTGGTTGAAGCTGTTATTATGAAGGATCGGTCCACGGGCCGTGCTCGTGGGTTTGGTTTTGTTGTGTTTTCTGATCCTGCTGTTGCTGAAAGAGTTGTTAAAGAAAAACATATGATAGATGGTAGAACTGTAAGTTGTTATGTGTTATAATCTCATCTTGTAAATTATAAAGTATATTGATTGTTATTGATCCACTAAAGCTATTGAATTATAATTAATTATCTAGTTTTTATATTACAATTGTTAATCTACTAAAACTATTGAACCACGGTCTAATTGGTATAAATACTGCTCAACTGCATAACACGCCACATCTTGTGATGCGTGCATCAACTGCATCGATGTGATCTTATGACTGCATCATGGTGATGCGCGCATTATGTGCTTCTGACACGCACATTGTTAAAACCAAGCTTAAGAGTTGAGGCATGATCACTTTAAAATACACATACAATCAGATGAACTTGACCGAAATATTTGCTTGTATTTTGATCTGTAGGTAGAAGCGAAGAAGGCTGTTCCAAGGGATGATCAGCAGACCATTAACAGGAGCAGTGGCAGCGTTCAGGGTTCACCGGGTCCCACTCGCACAAAAAAGATCTTTGTTGGAGGTTTAGCATCCTCAGTTACTGAAAATGATTTCAAAACCTATTTTGAGCAATTCGGGATGATAACTGATGTTGTGGTAATGTATGATCATAACACACAAAGGCCACGAGGTTTTGGATTCATCACTTACGATTCAGAGGAATCTGTTGATAAAGCATTGCTGAAAACATTCCATGAACTAAATGGTAAAATGGTGGAAGTCAAACGTGCTGTTCCGAAAGAATCATCTCCTGGTCCTAATAGGAATCAGATAAGTGGATTTAACTATGGTTTAAGTAGAGCTAATAGTTTCCTTAACTATGGTTTAGGTCAGGGGTATAATAGTCCCGGTTATGGTGCACGAATGGATGGTAGATTTAGCCCGGTTTCTGTCGGCCGCTCTGGTTATCCACCATTTAGTCCATCTAGCTATAATTTGGGATTAAATTCTGATTCGATTTTCGGTTTAAACTATGGTGGAAATGGAACTTTTAGCTCTAATCTTGGATATGGACGTGCAGTCAGTCCTATGTATGGTGTAACTTCAAACAGGTATGCTGATCCAATCGGGTATGGCATGGGTGGCGGTGGCAGCGGTGGTGGAGGTAATGGTAATGGTAATGTTAATGGTGGTGGAAATATTAACGTGTTGAGCTCAAGTAATAATAACATGTGGGGAAATGGGAGCCAAAATTTCCGTGCAAATTCCCCAAATATAAACTTTTTGGGTTCTGGAAATGTGTCCGATGGGTTTGGAGCGATTTGGAGTAATTCCAATGCTGGTCAAGATGGTGGTAATGCTGGTTTTGTTGGCGGTAATCTTAATTATGGCAATGAAGAGAGTACTATTGGGTATAGGAGGAACAATGGGAGTAGCATTGACACTGCCTATTCATATGGTGTGATTGATGACGGTGATAACGTGTTTGGTGGTGCGATTACTGCTGGTGGTGGTGGTGGTGGTTCGTTTTATGAGGACTCTACTTGGCGGGCATCATCTCCTGACCTAGAAGTATCTGATTTATTTGGTTATAATCTTGGAAGTGAAGCTTCTGATGGTATACCAAAAAACTCGGTTGGTTATGTTGGTTATAGCGTCGCAAATAGGTCAAATAGAGGTATGTTTTCTTCTTTATATTTCTCTTTTTGTGTTAGATATTACATGAACATGTTGATGCCTGGATTCGTATATATTTCATTATATGAATGGAAATATAAATGTTATACCAATTGGATAACAATTTAGGATTTACCATCTATACAATACTGCTACCCGTATCTAGACAAGACTTGACGGAAAGAAAGAACACAAATAGACCATAAAAGTAAAAAACAAGATCAATAAATGCAACAATTTATCTCATAATTTATACATTAAACATGAAAAATAAACATCTACTTTTGTCATACTTTATGCATAAACAGAATATATCATAATTTATGTATTAACTTACTACTTTTTGTCCATCTGAGTCATTAAAGTCAGTTTTGTGTCTGGTTTGAGACTTTAAGAGTCATTAAAAACTTGTTAAGTTAGTTATTTTATTTGACATCTATACTCATATAATTTTTATGCATATATTCTACAGTTTATATTGGAATAGTACCATAAAGAAAAATGAACATTCTTGTTCATTTTGCATGAAAAATTTCCTCAACACAATGTTGGTATATTAAAGTCCATGAATTAGAAATGCACCTATGTGGAGACTATGTAGACAAGTTTTTGTTTTATGTCATATAGTTTTTTCTTTGTGCTGCTTCATCAATTTTAGCTGCGTTGAATTAGAAATGCATATCATTTTATATAATTAAAAATAATCCTTATAGAGGTTTGAACATTAGAATGGCAATTCATCAAAATTTTGACCCGTTTAAGGGGTATTTTTTTGTTTCACATATACTTGTATTTTAAACAAGTTCGAGATGCCAAATTTGGGTTGAGTGAGTTTTTTCTTCATCTACAAAATAAGGAAGTTGGTTTTTTAGGATATTATCCCTTTTATATTAAATGTTATATTTTTTTAAAGCATACTATATTTTCTTGTAGAACAAACTTTAATGTTATATGTGCATATGATAAACAGCTTTCAGTGTTTGGTTTGCATATATAAGTGTTAATTTATATAACAAATTGCTCTATTTATATATGATTAATTGTTTTAACACAAAACTAGTTTAAAGAGTTTCTAGTGACCCAAGCACGTTATGGGACTATATTTTAATAGTTCAGTGATAAAAAAAAAGAGTAAGCCCTCTCATTTGGGACAATGTAAATACTTGATTAATGGTCAAGAAGAAATGCATAAATGAAGAATGTCAAATATTGAAAATGTTATAAATGATATAACCTTGGTCATTTTGACCCGATTGTGATCCCAAACAAACGATGTCGGGTAGATGGTATAAGGAATAAAGCTATATTTAAGTCGAGTAGACGTGGTAATGCACCATAAAACACATTATCTTATTGTGCTTTAATACCTCATTGCAGGAATCGCTGCATAGGAAGATTGAATGATTTTGTGAATTCGTTTAATACGCACCCGGTGAAAAAGGTACATCAGTTTTTAGAACACAAGACGTACATTTCGTTAGAGCTAATCAAAGCGCACCTGTTTTATAGAACATATTATACGATTCGGTTTTCAAAGTAGGCTTTTGAATTGTGAGTTCATATGAGATGTGAAACTTGGATTGCAGATATAGTTGGTGTCATTACTGATGGTGACATCAAGATATATAAGGAAAAGAAGAAAAAAAATTGATACTTTTTTTGATTTTTTATTTTATTTTATTTTCAATTGATATTTGTTGTTTTTAAACTTTCATATGTTAAGCCAAGAAAAGTTGTAGTTTTTGAAAGGTATGTGGTCTGGTCTTTTCTTCCAATACCCATGTTGGGTTTCTGTTGTTGATTAGATTGTATGAAATGATTGGTGTGGAACACTCTTGTTGGATGCTAAATTGGAATTCCATTTACAATGAAATTACTATATATTTTATAGTACATTTGTTTATTTAATCTAAGAATGTTTTGTATGCTTGTTTTTATTGAATTTTTTTTCTTTTTTTCTTACGCCTGTTTTGAAGCATGGTACATTGTATAGAACCTATCTTGTGCTTGTTCATCTCCCTTTGCTTGCATATTATTTAGATTTTCATAAATCCTCGAAATCTTTCGAACAGTCTAGATCGTAGCAAGTCTGCTGGTTCAGCCGGTTTAGGCAATTTAATGGTCCCGTTGACGGTTTGGAATGTGAAAACTGGATATTTAACCTTTTTAATCAAGATTTTTTTTTTGCTGCTTGTTTTAATAGAAAAAAAATCTCTGCTTGAATCTGGTATTAAAGCATAATACAATGTAGGGAACCTTATCATGTCCTTGTTCATCTCTCTTTGCATGCATATTATTTAGAGTTTCAATAACAGTTAGAAGTTGATCTAACAGTCTAAGATTTATACAGTTTGCTTTGGAAGTTTTAAAATCTGGCTCACGGATTAGAATTTGAAAACGGATATTATATCTTTATTTTTGTTAGAATACTAAGATATGACATATGTGTATGTAAGCTATTGATGAATGATTAATGATATTAATCATTTTATAAGTTTTAATACGAACTAATAATTTATTGGAAATTAAAGAAGATGACTAAAATCATCAACTATTATGATCGAAAACCAAGTGATTCCGGCAACCCGCTTAATTTGGTCAGTTCGGTTTCTCGTTTTCTAAAAATACAGTTGGTAGCCTATAGTTTTTGCAAAACTAGATTGAGATTGAGTTTTTAGACCTTCCGGTGTGGTTGAGGTCCGGCAACAACGACCGGCCGCCACGTCTACCTCCTCGTCGTCGCCGGGCCTCCCTTGCCGGCCAGAGGGTGTGGAACTCCGGCAAACTCCCCATGTGCATCGTTTGAATTTTGGCCCGGCGTGAGAATCATTCCCTTGCCGTTCTTGCCGTGCCGGCCCAAGGAGGGGCGGTGTTGCCCGGCTCGGCGCAACGGCCTGACTTCCCTTGCCTGCCCTCATGCCGGTTCCACACCGGAGGGTCTTATAGGGAGTCGATATTCACACACCCTCTCTCTCCCTCCCTCCCTCCCTCTCTCTCTCATTAAAATCACCTTTTTTAAACCATTATGTTTGTTTATAAAGATTTTTTTTGAACGGCAAATGTTACATTACACCAATAATTCTAATTACAACACTCTTGCCAAGAATTGAACCTTGGACCTCTCCTCTAAGAGGCATATGCCTCTACCAAGTGGGCTAGCCCCACATTGGCGTTTGTTTATAAAGATAATTTAATATGGTTTGCCCTAGACGGACGGACCACAAAACTTCCATTTTAGCATTGAAGAGGTTGGATTGGTTTGGAATGGTCCGCTCCAGCGAACCGGTCCATTGGGGTGGGGTGGGTCCTCATTTGTACTTTAACTAGAATCTTTATTCCGCGCTACGCCGCGGAGATCAATCGAAGATCCATTACTGTTTGAGAGCACCTTCAACTCTTGAAGTACACGGTGTATCCAACAATTCCGAATTTTATGTGATAAAATAATTTGTAAACCTTTTTACATTTTGGGTCATTTGACCAATCTAAAAATCACCTTAACATTCCAACTTAAAAGTTGAAGTATGATACACCAATCTACTTGTTTATTTACTGATGAACTTGCTAAATTTGTTACACACTTACACCAATCACCTTAGCCTTCCAAAACCTACTCACTATCAAATCAAATGACCTAATAATTAACTACACCAACATTCTTATTCTTCCTAAAGATTATAATAAGAAAAAACTAAAAAGTTTCAATTGATATGTATTTTCTTCCTACAAAACCACATAACTGATTTTGGTATTAAGCAGCTGTTGGGAGTGACCATTTTTTACCCTTTACCAAACCACAAAGCCTACCTGGGAAGAGATCTCCCTAATTCCTTTATGACCGGGCAGAATCAAATAAACCACGCTACCACGGGTAACCTCGAAGTCACCCACCAACCGTCATCACAACCTAGGGTTCTGGAATTGAAGTCGGCAACAATGACAGTGGCCAAAACTTACCACCGTGCGGCGGTGTCGGTAACAGGGTGCAAAGATGTAACTGGGCGGTCAAAAGAGAAGGAGAGGCAGTAACAGCCGCGCACATCGCAACCGTTGCTTCAACCCTAACCATAGGCCAACGACAAAAGCAACGACGGGGAAGACTCAAAGAAGGAAAAAGCAGCACCGCCGTGGCTTCAACGTGAGCGGTGACCGTAATCCCTACGGATTCCGCTGCCTTCTTTCTCCCTTTCTCGGTTCCCTCTCTGTATGGTTGGTTTGTGTGTAGGTGTAACAGATTGGGGAAGCAGGAACCATTTGGAAGGAGATGGCAAAAAGAAATAGGCACAAAAATGACAGATTTACCCATAGAAAAGCCATATATTACCAAAATGCCATGATAACACTATTGTTTAGAAGCTACGGCTTTTGTTATTATATATAATTATTAAAAAAAATGTTTTTTTGTATGTAGGGTAGAAATTAAATAAAAGAAAAACTAGGTGATGCGGTGGAGTTTTGGAATGGTTTATGGTTGAAGGAAAAAATTGTGTTGTGATTTGAAATGATATGATATGGTGACGTGACGATTTTGAGTAATTTGTTGAGGTTAGCATTGTGATGCTGGGCACAAGCCCCGTGTAGCCCTTTGCCCACCAATCACACAGTGCCACGTCTTTTTAATCCCAAACTAGCCTAAAGTAGCCTAAACACTGGAAACGTCAAACGCAAAGTAGCCTAAAACCAAGGAGCCCACCATTTTACCATACCTACCAATCACACACCCCATGAAATGGTCCCAAAAAAAAACCCCACCTTTCTTCTCTTTCTTCGGCTTATTCCCCTACCCTCTTCGGCTTGTCTAAACCGATTTTTCAATCAGGGTGGTGTAGCCGAGAGGCTTCACAAGCATCATTCCTTTAGCCTCTTATACCCCGTCCCCTCTTAATAAGACTAACCATTGTCTACAATTAAATTCTTATCTATAAAACAAACATTTGCATGCCCCTTATCTTTAACATGTTTTGCAGATGTGCAAGAGGTGTCAGTAGGGTTACAAAATTAGGAATAGACGGGTTATGTTGACCCTTATCCAAAATGCAAGCCTTTCGGTCGCTTTCCAACAATTTTGGTGCTCCATTTCCATAAATAGCCTTTTGCCCTTATTTATTTATTATTTTCCTAATTGAGTGGTCCATATTTAGTAAAATAACAATACTCCATAAATTAGGTTTGTTTTATTATAATTATTTAATTTAATAAATCATATTTATACATTGTATTAATGGTGGGATATCACAATTTTTTTTTATGAAGTATCTATTATTATTATTATTATTATTATTAGAGTAAAGTCCTTTTTGAGTCCTTTTGGTTTGGTCGTTTTAACTACTTGAGTCCAGAATTTAAACTTGTCTCGGTCTGAGTCCCAATGGTTGCAAATATTAACTACATGAGTCCAAAAGACTAACTCTGTTAGATTTTCCCAGTTAGATTTTGTGAAAATACCAAATTGCCCCTACTATTAAAATAAAAAAAATACATACATATATGATATATACATATACATATGCACACACACACACACACACATACTCAATCCATCTCTCTCTCTCTCTCTCTCTCCCTCTCTCTCTAGACTTACTAGACACCACTGCAACCACCAAAATACACCACTGCTACCACCAAGAACCACCCCCTCCGCCTCCAGATCCGTTTTCAGAGCCCTCCAGATCCGTTCATCATCACCAACCATCTTCACAAAAAACCCCATTCATCTTCAAGATCCGGGAATGTCGTCGTCATCGAACCACCACCGTATGTTTCATCATCATCGACCCACCATTCAGATCCCAAACCACCCACATATTCAGATCTGTTCGCCTCTGTTCATCGTCCCAAGACCACCCACAACGAACCACCCTTGTCTCTGTTCATCGTCCCAAAGAACCACCATCGGAGCTCACCGTCCTCGAAAACCCATTTCAAATCCCAAACCCTCCCCCCATCTTCTTAGAGAGAGAAGAGAGAGAGAGAGAGAGAGACAGAGAGAGTCATGTGTGTTGTGTGTGTGTGAGAGAGAGAGAGAGAGAGAGATTCGTGTGTGTTGTGTGTGTGTGAGAGAGAGAGATTCGTGTGTGTGTGTGTGTGAGAGAGAGAGAGAGAGAGAGATGTTCTCCGGATTTCTGCAACTCAGGGGTTTCAAAAGCTCATTTAGGTGAAGGTGTTTTGATGTTCTCATAGATCGATGATGGTGGGGCCTGGGGTAAAATGCGGTGTTGAACGAGGGCGGGGTATGTGGTGCAGTAGGGTGATGTGGTGTGTAGAGGTGTGGTTGTGCAGTGGCGGTGGTCTGAGGTGTGCTGGTGGTGAGAGGTGGTGGGTTTAGATGAAGAAGAGAGAGAGGGAGAAAGAGATGGTAGGTTGGTTTAGGTTTGTCTGTTTGTGTAATATATATAATAAAATTGATAAAGTTAATTTGTAGGTACCTTATGCATCAAATGTTGTAACTTAGGTGTAAATGACTAGTATACCCTTATACTTAACAGATTATTTGGATGGTGTTTGTTCTTTGGACTCAAGGAGTTAAAGATTAGAAACCAGTAGGACTCAGATTGAGACAAGTTTGAATTCTGGACTCAAATAGTTAAAACGACCAAACCACAAGGACTCAAAAAGGACTTTATTATTATTATTATTATTATTATTATTATTATTATTATTATTATTATTATTATTATTATTATTATTATTATTATTACCGCCGTCGCTGCCAGGTAAACTTTGTGGATCGTCAGTTGTTGAAACAACCACTGTTGGTTATCAATTGTTTGAGTAACCTCTGTTGAATAATCATCTGATAAAGAACTTCTGTTTTTGGTAACATCTGCTGAAGAACCTTTATTTCAATTGCAATATATATTTTAAAATCGAAAATTCGCAATTGACATTAAACATTTTTCTTTTGAAAGAAAATGATCTTCAGGAAATCGTTTTGTTGCCTTTTAGAGTCCATATTCTCTCATATGTTCCCATGTTTTGACTTTAATTAGTCAGATTTGTCTTATTTTGATGGGATTTTAACTTTGTTTTACATATTTTTGTGATCAGTTGTTTGTTCCCCCTCAAAATTAGCTTTACTAATTTCAAGTATTTTTTTCTCTCTCATCCTTTTTTTTGTTTAGAAATTTTAAACAATGAGCCTATCATACATTAGATTGTCCTTGCCCTTGTGATTTAAGCTCAATATCAGGGTCCCAGATTGGATGTTGGCTTGGTTTACCATTTGGACCTTTGTGAATCCTCTTGGTATACCCCCAAAGTTTAGTTGACTTGTAATGATCTTCATCACAAATCTGGGATACAGCAGGAACTTGTCCCCGTTGTGTATGTTTTCCTTCTTATCTTTCAACAAATAGTATGAGTAGTTGTACGGTTCTCCCCATACTAAAGAGTGAATGACTTCCTGAACTCTTAGAGTGATCAGGTTGAAGTGAGATGTCTTCCTGCTAAAGCAGACACCTACCTGAGTCATCAAAAACTGCCAAGGCAAGTCCAAAGCAGTCTTCTCCACCTGTTGAGCTTTGCGGATACCAGAGTGTCCCATCAACTTGAATGTTTGGGCAACCTTTTTTTTTGCTCACTTTTATCATGGCACAGTTGTCATCAGTAACAATCACAACTATGTTCTAGAACTACTGGAGAATCTCCATGTACAAATCATTGTCTAGGCTAGTTCTCACTTTTAGGTTGTGAGTTGGAGCCATGTTGAGTGATTTTTGGTAAAAGGAGATTAAGGTTTGTGTACTGGGGAGTAAGAAGAAGTACATAGAATGTGTAGTGTAAGTGATCACAAGTGTGGTTATATTTATGGACAATACCGTCTGTCTATTAATGGTTAGATTTGGCAAAACCATTTTTGAACACTTTACTATAGTTGATCACTGCACTCAAGTAGTTGTGTTAGGTTCTTTTTGGTATATGGAAATATTTGTGAGAGACCCTGCATTAATTACTTACTGCACCTCGTTTACTTATCCCCAAGATGGCAAAGCTACTTATGGCACATAGGGTGGTTAAAATTTATCACACCCATCACACTATCACACCCAATCATCTTGTGACACCTCATTTCATCACATTCTATCACATTTCATCACTAAACCCATGTGACGGTTTTCACAATTATCACTACAACCATCCCACCCAATCACCTTGTGATACCTCATTCCATCACACCCACCACTATTTTTTATAAATAAAAACTAAAAAAGATAGGTTTTTAGTGGGGGACCACCCACCAATCTGAATATTATATTGAAACACTTGTGGTGGAAATTAATTTTGATAGGTTTTTAGTGGGGATCTGTCACGCCCTCAAATTTCCACTTGTGGAGTTTTACCGCGAGGCGAGTAACATACCAGGATCCAAGTCAACGGTCACAACAAACGACTATATGTAAATAAAATACGT
Source organism: Ambrosia x helenae (assembly GCA_030844895.1). Classification (NCBI taxonomy): domain Eukaryota; kingdom Viridiplantae; phylum Streptophyta; class Magnoliopsida; order Asterales; family Asteraceae; genus Ambrosia; species Ambrosia x helenae. The sequence continues at coordinate 9,093 of JAUTDX010003203.1, read as the reverse complement.
AAACCAAAACATGCATTAATATAAAACTTGTTTCAAAACGTAGCGGAAGCGTTTCATTGTTTACAACTTTCAAAAAGAAACAAGACCAAGTAAAAGGTTTAACTGTTCAACAACCCAAAAGAAAAACCTAGACGCGTGTGCGACTCCGTGCGCCTATCCAATTTCTGCAACTCTAACGACCTGAGAAAACATGCTAAAAATGTCAGTACAAAATACTGGTGAGTTCACAGGTTTTTTTAAGTAAAAACGTTTCACGAGCTTTTGAAAGAACTATCATGTTACCACTGACTGGTGAAAACACTTATTAGAATATTGGACTCTGAAACGAACCAACCAGCGAACTATCATTTACCACGACTAACGAACTACCAAACCATGGTCAACGAACTACTATAACATAGCCAACGAACTACCACTTCGTAGTCAACGAACTATTGTATTCACAATTAACGAACTACCGTACGGTTTACGAAATGTCACAACGTGAGCCACATAACATAGAACATAAATGAAACGTACAACCAACCCAGCATAACATGATCCTTTATAAACCGAACTACTAAGCATGTTTCTCCCCCGAAAGCGAAAACAGTAAAGAGTGGGGCCGTGAAACTCACCTTAGGTTGCGTCTTTAAGTTTAATAAAGATTCCCGACACGAACAGCTAGTCCCAACTACTGGCGACCTAGCACAAGTTTACATAAGTGTGATGACTACTAACCCGAAGGCTAACTAGTCCCCGATTGTCCAGATCTTGACTACGTGTGTTTAAAAGTGTGTTTGAATGTTAACCGGACATCCCAGACAGACCCGACATCCCGTTGGTGACCCATTACATCAATTAATCAAGTACATAGAGTTGACATACAAGTTTCAAGCATACAACACTTAGTTTGCATCAAAAATTGCACATATGAAGTCGTAGGGTCGAATCGGGAGTTTTCTGTGTTTGGTTCGACCCAGACAACCTCTGGTTCTACCCAAACACCTTCCTTCGACCCAAATATAAGTTCATTCGACCTAACTGACCCACATTCGACCTGGATGAGGCCAGGTTCGACCCCTAGGGCTACATTCGACCCTTGGAAGCTACATTCGACCCCTAGAAGCTACATTCGACCCCCAGAAGCTACATTCGAACCCTGGAAGCTACATTCGACCCCTGGAAGCTACATTCGACCCCACGTGGGTCGAATGAACTCCACGTTCGACCCATGCAGCCTTAAACATCCTAAAACACATCAAATCGCATCAAAACTATCCGCAAACATCACGAAACATCACGAAACACAGCAGTCAAGTATGAATAATATATCCCTACAAAACCCTACCAATTTTACTCCACAATCAGTCCGTTTTAATACTTACCCAAAATGGCAAAAATCATGAAACGTCACGTCACGCATGAAAACTTTACCCAATTAGGAAACTTTCTGAAATCTTTCAATAATCAACTCAACATGTTCAGATTATCATGTGTAACAAAACCCCTAATCATTTCATTCATATTATCACCTTGAATCAAACCCTAATTCTATCAAAAATCCCCAAAATGAGTAACATTTCAACATCTAGCAAACAATAACCTAAAATAACCAATTCTCATCATCAATAACAGCTCTAAAACATTCCTATAACATCTACACAACATCAAATCACCAAGAAACACATAGCACATAATGAAACATAATACCTCATAAAAACACTACTGACACATGTTAACTAGTATGAACCTTATGTTTTATGATTAGGTTTTGTTTAGAAAGATGTTAGGAAGGCTTTTTAATTGTAAAGACCATATTAAAACAGATCCGGACCTTTGGGGTTTAATAAAAATGAAACAAAATGCTTTAAAAAGGATAGAGGATGAATAACACACCTTAGATCTTTATTTAGAAGTTGCTTGTAGGTTAGGTTATGAAAAACAAGATCAAAAACTCCTTCCCCAATGATTAATATTGATAGAGAGTGTATAGAGGCGTTTAGGGTTTGTGAAATGATGAAAAATGACAAAGTGTGATATTTATACCCAGGCTTCATTCGACCCCTTGCCTAGGTCGAATGAGAGCTCTACTGGTCGAATGTGGTTCTTAAGACAACTCATCTTCTGGTTCGACCCCCCTCAAGGTCGAACCAAGACTGGGCCATTCCGGACTTTCCAGTTTTGTCGTTTTAACGCATTTTAACACATCCTAACACATGAACATGCAATCCTAACACATGTTAATCATATAGAATCATGTATAATCACATGAACATCCATAAAGCACGTATTTACATATCATGTCACATATTTAGATCATTTCGTATCTGTTACTCAATCTAATTTATGTAATTTACCAACAACGGGACTCGTAATGTATGTGTGTGTGATAACCTCAATGATCCTCCGAATCATTGATCCCTTGACGACACGTAACGTGACTTGAGTCAACGGACTATGTCAAGTATGTTTAATAATGTTTTTTGCTCATACGTTTTATAAAATGTTAACCTAAGTGTGCCGGGTGTCACATCATCCCCCTGTTGAAAGAATTATCGTCCCGAAAATTGCTCGGAGCCAAAAACGAAAGGGAAAAAGATAGAAAAAGAAAGAAAATTTTTCTAGTCGTCACAACATCCCCCTGTTGAAAGGAATCTCGTCCCGAGATTCACTCAACTTCAACAGTAACGACTGCCGACCTAAATACGAACTTAAGTAACGAACGAGGTTGCCTAGATCCCCCATCTAGTCCCCTCAATCCCACGAAACCCCGGCCCAACACATGGACCGCAATGAACACGAACCACAAGAGGAAATACACGTACGCCCAACAGGGCACCCAAAAACTTGACACAACGCGACACGAAATGTTGAAAGAATCGAAAACCGTAAACGAAGATAACGAAAACAGGCACTCCATGCCGAAGAACTACTCCCCTAAGTTAAAACACGAAACAGAAACTACAGACTGCGACAAGGTTACTCCTTCCCGAGCGAAGGCACACTGGAGACTCTCGTGATCGGTATAAACGACGCACCTGGTACCGTCCAAGCAGTGCCTCCAGGCCTCCGACATCAGGTTGACGAACGCACGACGACTAAGTCTAATTGCTACTGAACTCAACGAGTACGAACAGCCAACGATACAGAAATCGAAACGAAACGAAAGCATAGCGACAAATGGGAAGAGAACGTACCAGTAACGGTGTCAGGATCCTCCTGATTCTCCCTCCCACCAATGACATAAGCATGAGCAGCCCGACCGCCACCCTCGTTGTTTCCACCACCACCCGCAACCCTTGCCTCGACTGATTCAGCTTTGGGCAATTACGCTTGAGATACCCCAACTCCCCACAGTTATACCACCCACGATTTCCCTGAGGAACAGGAGCAGGGACGATCGCTTGACTTGGAACTGTCTGAAGGTTGACTCTGCAGTTTCTAGCAACATGACCCACATACTTACAACGATTGCAACGAAACTTCACACAGTCGCCATGATGATGGAACCCGCATTGACTGCACTCCGGCAATTTCCCCGCGTACCTGCCTTGCCTCTGACCTGAGGACGATCCCAAAGCTTCAGTCTTCCTCACCTGCAGCTGCGGTTGACCCGAACTCGCACTCTTCCCATTCCCATCCCACTTCCTCTTACTGTCCCCGGGTGCCTCCACAGCAGAGCCTCTCGGAAGCATAATACCCTCGGCTATCTTCATGTTGGTCATTTTGGTAGCTGACCTAACAGCCTCAGCAATAGTAACAGGATCCCTTGCAGCCACCAATCCTACGATCTCCGGCACCAACCCGGCGATGTACTGCTCGATCCGCCTGTACTCTGGCGTGGATACCCTGGGCACATCACAGGTAACTCATTATGCCTGATAGTGTACGCCTTGACTTCAGAGACCCCATCTTGTGATCCCACCATTCCTGCTCTAATCTCTTGACCTCCTCACGTGGACAGTACTCCGACTTCACCCTATGCATGAACTCTGCCCAAGGCATGGCATTGGCCTCCCCCAGACCAAGTGTCTGTGCGGTGGAGTTCCACCATGTCAGTGCGGGTCCCTCGAAGGTTCCCGAAGCAAACTTCACCCTGTCAACCTCTGGGCACTCACACAAAGCAAACACTGATTCAGTCTTCTCCAACCACCTCAGCAATTCCACAGCGCCCCCGGTACCCCGAAAGTTGTGGGGCTGACAATCCTTAAACCTCTTATACGCGGTCCCCGCACGCACCTGAGTAGTAGTATTACCCGCAAAAGTCTGCTGAGCTGCCTGAAAGGCGGCCAACGCAACGTTCAACTGCTGCTGCATCATCTGGTTCAACTCATCTTAAGTGAAGGTGATGTTACCACCACCTCTGCCTCCGCCAGTGCGGCCTGCACGGGACCCCCAATACATCCACCATTACGACGAGACATCTTCTGCTAAAACAAGAACAAAACGCTCAGCCCATCACTAATGCTAAACCAAAAGAAATCAAAATGAGTCGAGAATTGGGTCCAAACGTGACCATCAATTCCAACACGAAGTCCACCAAGTCTTCCATGCATTTCAACTTATGATTTCGTGTGCACCCAAAATAATAAATTGCTCTACATGGTCCTCTAGGCGTGCCCCGAGTTTAAACCTCAAGCTATTGGACACCACAATTTATAAGGAAACAACCAACTCGAAAGGTCAACAAAAGTTCCTTCGGCTTCAAACCCGGAGGAGAAGATACAATGGAGCTAGAATAACCAAGGATAAGATAGACAGTACGACACTGTAGGATAGAGATACCGACACCCCGACAAGGTTAGTACGTTTACTAAAAGACACGACTCATATGTATGTGACCGTCTAGTGTGTGTGAGACTCGGTTATAGACTAGACTCTACCTGCAGTCCTAGTTCAGTGTAACCATTGGCTCTGATACCAATCTGTCACACCCTCAAATTTCCACTTGCGGAGTTTTACCGCGAGGCGAGTGACATACCAGGATCCAAGTCAACGGTCACAACAAACAACGACTATATGTAAATAAAATACGTAAACCAAAACATGCATTAATATAAAACTTGTTTCAAAACGTAGCGGAAGCGTTTCATTGTTTACAACTTTCAAAAAGAAACAAGACCAAGTAAAAGGTTTAACTGTTCTACAACCCAAAAGAACAACCTAGACGCGTGTGTGACGCCGTGCGCCTATCTAATTTCTGCAACTCTAACGACATGAGAAAACATGCTAAAAACGTCAGTACAAAATATAGGTGAGTTCACAGGTTTTTTAAGTAAAAACGTTTCACGAGCTTTTGAAAGAACTATCATGTTACTACTGACTGATGAAAACACTTATTAGACGTTTGGAATCTGAAACGAACCAACGAGCGAACTATCGTTTACCACGACTAACGAACTACCAAACCATGGTCAACGAAGTACTATAACTTAGCCAACGAACTACCACTTCGTGGTCAACGAACTATTGTATTCACAATTAACGAACAACCACAATAACGGTTAACGAACTGTCACAACCTGAGCCACATAACATAGAACATAAATGAAATGTATAACCAACCCAGCATAACATGATCCTTTATAAACCGAAGTACTAAGCATGTTTCTCCCCCAAAAACAAAAACAGTAAAGAGTGGGGCCGTGAAACTCACCTTAAGTTGCATCTTTAAGTTTAATAAAGATTCCCGACACGAAACAACTAGTCCCAACTACTGGCAACCTAGCACAAGTTTACATAAGTGTGATGACTACTAACCCGAAGGCTAACTAGTCCTCGATTGTCCAGATCTTGACTACGTGTGTTTAAAAGTGTGTTTGAATATTAACCGGACATCCTAGACAGACCCGACATCCTGTTGGTGACCCATTACATCAATTAATCAAGTACATAGAGTTGACATACAAGTTTCAAGCATACAACACTTAGTTTGCATCAAAAATTGCACATATGAAGTCGCAGGGTCGAATCGGGAGTTTTCTGTGTTTGGTTCGACCTAGACAGCCTCTGGTTCGACCGAAACACCTTCCTTCGACCCAAATATATAAGTTCATTCGACCTAACACATATTCATTCGACCTAAATCAAGCTCGTTCGACCTAACTGATCCACATTCGACCTGGATGAGGCCAGGTTCGACCCCTGGGGCTACATTTGACCCCTGGAAGCTACATTCGACCCCCAGAAGCTACAGTCGACCTCTAGAAGCTACATTCGACCCCCAGAAGCTACATTCGACCCCTAGTAGCTACATTCGATCCCACGTGGTCGAATGAACTCCACGTTCGACCCCTGCAGCCGTAAACATCCTAAAACGCATCAAATCGCATCAAAACTATCCGAAAACATCACGAAACATAGCAGTCATGTATGAATAACATATTCCTACTAAACCCTACCAATTTTACTCCACAATCAGTCCGTTTTAATACTTACCCAAAATGGCAAAAATCATGAAAACGTCACATCACGCATGAAAACTTTACCCAATTAGGAAACTTTCTGGAAATCATTCAATAATCAATTCAACATGTTCAGATTATCATGTGTAACAAAACCCCTAATCATTTCATTCATATTATCACCTTGAATCAAACCCTAATTCTATCAAAAATCTCCAAAATGAGTAACATTTCAACATCTAGCAAACAATAACCTAAAATAACCAATTCTCATCATCAATAACAGCTCTAAAACATTCCTATAACATCTACACAGCATCAAATCACCAAGCAACACATAGCACATCATGAAACATCATTAATACCTCATAAAAACACTACTAACACATGTTAACTAGTATGAACCTTATGTTTTATGATTAAGTTTTGTTTAGAAAGATGTTAGGAAGGTTTTTAATTGTAAAGACCATATTAAAACATATATGGACCTTTGGGGTTTAATGAAAATGAATGAAAATGCTTTAAAAAGGATATAGGATGAATAACACACCTTAGATCTTTGTTTTAGAAGTTGTTTGTAGGTTAGGTTATGAAAAACAAGATCAAAAACTCCTTCCCTAGTGATTAATATTGATAGAGAGTGTTTAGAGGCGTTTAGGGTTTGTAAAATGATGAAAAATGACAAAGTGTGATATTTATACCCCAGGCTTCATTCGACCCCTTGCCTAGGTCGAATGAGAGCTCTACTGGTCGAATGAGATTCTTAAGACAACACATCTTCTGGTTCGACCCCCCTCAAGGTCGAACCAAGACTGGGCCATTCCAGACTTTCCAGTTTTGTCGTTTTTAACGCATTTTAACACATTCTAACACATGAACATGCAATCCTAACACATGTTAATCATATAGAAACATGTAGAATCACATGAACATCGATAAAGCACGTATGTACATATCATGTCACATATTTAGATAATTTCGTATTTGTTACTCAATCTAATTTATGTAATTCACCAACAACGGGACTCGTAATGTGTGTGTGTGTGTGATAACCTCAATGATCCTCCGAATCATTGATCCCTTGACGACACGTAACGTGACTTGACTCAACGAACTCTGTCAAGTATGTTTAATAATGTTTCTCGATCATACGTTTTATAAAATGTTAACCTAAGTGTGCCGGGTGTCACACGATCACCCACCAAACAATTTGCAAACCTTCCGTGATACATACCATGCTTACGAACATCACACTCCATCACAGAACAGGGGGCGGTTTTTCACGGTATCACAGCCATCACGGGGTGGCCATCGCGGACCATCCCATCCTCCCTTAGCAAGTAGACCTAGACTTTGTGTGCATTGTTGAAATAATAAAAAAAACTGATCATTATCTCTATAAATATACTAAAACTATATTATTTTGAGATAAACACAAAAAAAACCAAAAAAAAATGTAAAACTTATACCTACATAACTAGGGCTATAGATATATACGTGCATGCATGCATGCAAGGACTTTGAGTCAGTTTTTCTCTATCTTGGAAATCTGGGATGGTTCAGATGTTTCCATTCCAGATTTCCAGGATTTTCCAACATTACCCCAGAATTCTCAATTTTTGAGAGTTTAATTCCATATTATGGTTTGTCATTTAAGACAACTGTCTCAGTTTTTAGATGATCACAGGAGATTTGTTCTCTAGATATTTCAATTTGTGTGTCATCCAAAATTGACCTATTAAGTCCAGATTCTGGTATCGTCATACGAGATTCTTGACTTCAATCATGTTTAGCATGCCCAACTTGCTTATGATATAGCTTGTGATGTTTTTCATCCAAAGGTTTGGTGAAAATATAAGCAAGTTGTTTAGCTGTTGGAACAAAATACATTTCCACATGACTTTTCTCAACATGATCCTTAATAAAATGATACCTGACATCTATGTGCTTGGTCTTTGAGTATTGAACTTACTTGGATGTTATTGGTATTGCACTTTTTGAATAACACAGAATTGGTGTTTTTGCTATGTTTTATCCATAGTCCTTCAGTTGAATTTGCATCCATATCACTTGTGAACAACAGCTTGCTGTTTGCTACATATTCTGCTTATGCTGTGGATGTTGGATACACAATTTTGTTTATTTGAAGCCTAATACTCCAGTTTTTCTCCCAACAGTCAACAACTTCCAGAGGTATTCTTCCTGTCCATTTTACAGCCTGCACGATCTGCATCAGTATAAGCTATAAGATCTAAATTTGTACCTTTTGGATACAATAAACCAAGGTCTGGAGTTTCTTTCAAATACTTGAACACTCTTTTTATAACTGTTAGATGAGACTCCTTTGGGTTGCAGTGATATCTTGCAAGAAAGCATGTTGCAAACATAATATCTGGTCTGCTTGCAGTTAGATATAAAAAAGATCTAATCATCCCTCTATATTTCTGAACATCCACTGAAATTTCATCTGGATAAGATCCCAGTGTGGAACCAGTTGCCATTGGTGTTCTAGATGAGCTACATTTCTCAAGAAGGTATTTCTTTTAAAATTGTTTTTACATATTTAGATTGACAAAGAAATTTCCTTCTGGAGATTGTTTGACTTGTAAACCTAAGAAAAAGGTTAATTCACCCATTGTAGACATTTCAAAATGGCTGGTCATCAGTTTTTCAAATTTCTTGCAAAAATCTGGATTTATTGACCTAG